>CM074728.1:117421402-117538902 GCA_037306005.1 Rhinophrynus dorsalis | reverse complement strand
ATACATTGTCTGACACCCCAGCCTTGTTCTACTGTCCTCTGGAAGTCATAGGACCTTATATACATTGTCTGACACCCCAGCCTTGTTCTACTGTCCTCTGGAAGTCATAGGACCTTATATACATTGTCTGACATCCCAGCCTTGTTCTACTGTCCAGTGGAAGTCATAGGACCTTATATACATTGTCTGACACCCCAGCCTTGTTCTACTGTCCAGTGGAAGTCACAGGACCTTATATACACTGTCTGACACCCCAGCCTTGTTCTACTGTCCTCTGGAAGTCATAGGACCTTATATACATTGTCTGACACCCCAGCCTTGTTCTACTGTCCTCTGGAAGTCATAGGACCTTATATACACTGTCTGACATCCCAGCCTTGTTCTACTGTCCTCTGGAAGTCATAGGACCTTATATACACTGTCTGACATCCCAGCCTTGTTCTACTGTCCTCTGGAAGTCATAGGACCTTATATACACTGTCTGACGTCCCAGCCTTGTTCTACTGTCCTCTGGAAGTGATAGGACCTTATATACATTGTCTGACACCCCAGCCTTGTTCTACTGTCCTCTGGAAGCGATAGGACCTTATATACACTGTCTGACACCCCAGCCTTGTTCTACTGTCCTCTGGAAGTCATAGGACCTTATATACACTGTCTGACATCCCAGCCTTGTTCTACTGTCCTCTGGAAGTGATAGGACCTTACGTACACTGTCTGACACCCCAGCCTTGTTCTACTGTCCTCTGGAAGCGATAGGACCTTATATACACTGTCTGACACCCCAGCCTTGTTCTACTGTCCTCTGGAAGTGATAGGACCTTACGTACACTGTCTGACACCCCAGCCTTGTTCTACTGTCCTCTGGAAGTGATAGGACCTTACGTACACTGTCTGACACCCCAGCCTTGTTCTACTGTCCAGTGGAAGTCACAGGACCTTATATACATTGTCTGACACCCCAGCCTTGTTCTACTGTCCAGTGGAAGTCACAGGACCTTATATACACTGTCTGACACCCCAGCCTTGTTCTACTGTCCAGTGGAAGTCACAGGACCTTATATACATTGTCTGACATCCCAGCCTTGTTCTACTGTCCAGTGGAAGTCACAGGACCTTATATACACTGTCTGACACCCCAGCCTTGTTCTACTGTCCTCTGGAAGTGATAGGACCTTACATACACTGTCTGACACCCCAGCCTTGTTCTACTGTCCTCTGGAAGTCACAGACCCTCACCTACACTGTCTGACACCCCTGTCTGTGTGCTTTTGTCTGTGCATGTGTTTGTATGTATGTGTGTGTTAGTGTGTGTGTGTGTGTGTGTGTGTGTGTGTGTGTGTATACTTGTGTGTCTGTGGGAGTCTGTACTACTGGCCTCTCTGTATAGGAAACTGGAATGAAGAATAATCAGGGAAATGGATTTTTGTCTTTCTCTGCAAAGAAAGGGTTAACATTCTCATACTAATACCCTCAGTTTAACCATAAGCGTTCCAAGGTGGTATGCAACGCACTGCTCAGCCCTCTGGCATTCAAAGACTTAAAGGTATAGTAATGTTTCAGGAAAACAGCATCTCCAGTTAATCTTCATGGTATTTGAGCCATACAGAGTGTTATTTCAATACTGTCAGAGTTGTAGTTCAAGGGTAATTGAATGATAAAGTATTCCCCTCCCGCCCCTTTTACCTAGTGTAAGTCACCTCCCCTCAGATGTGAAGACAATCTTCTTACTGTGATCATAAGGAACACCCTGCCCCCTTGACAGGTTTTTCCTTATGATCACTGAAGATTGTCCCTCTCTGTGATCCATCTGGACAGTCTTGCTGCTCTAAGGTGATCAGTGTTACATCAGTAAAAGGGGCGGGAGGAGGATACTTTATCATTCAATTACTCTTGTACTCCAACTCTGACAGTATTGATATAACACTCTCTATGGCCCAAATACTATGAAGATTAATTGGAGCTTTTATTATGAAACATTACTATTTCTTTAACCAACACTCTCCAAAAATGCAATTTTGCAACATGATGAAATACAATTACACAGAGCGGTCTCTGTCATGCATGGTCCTGTCTTGTTCTGTTTTAGATTTTGGGTGAAGTGCGTTGGGAAATCATTCTTACCCTAAGTGGGTTGGATTCCCCTCTGGCACTCAAATGTTTAAGGTAACTACCAGTAAGAAAATACCACAAAATCGACTATATTAGAACATTGATGCTAAAACACTAGAGATAAATCAAATCCTGATTTTTTTTTGTTAGGATTTAGATTCAGATGAATTCTAGGAAGCCAAATCCTCCCCTGTGGTTCCAGGTTAAAGTGAAACTAACACTTAATAAAGATCATTTAAAATAATCTATATTTGTGTTATCTATTCATTATTAAAGCCAAACTATCATGATACTAACAGTGCCCCCCAATACATTAGTAATATAACGATATGCAAAGCCATACTGTCATTAACCTGTATAGGTATGCATATTGCCGAAAACCAACTTCTTCGGCATGCATCTAATGCACTGAGCTTACAAGAGAAGCTCTGTGCGCCTGCACTGTCAGCAACTTCTGTTTACCTTAAAGGGATAGTAATACTTAAAATGTAAAAAAAAATATGTTGTAGGGTTTATCCCCCTGAGTAAAACAAGAGTACTCCCACTGCTGAAAGGTGTTTCATTCAAAAGTTATTAATTTTCAAAGTTGAATTTTTAGGTGCAATATCACAGTGGCCTGAAATTGTACAGTGGCGCTGTTGCTACACGATCCTATGGATAGCTCTGGCCCCAGCACCATAAATCTCCATAGGATGGTGTAGCAACAGCGCCACTGTACAATTTCAGGCCACTGTGATACTGCACCTAAAAAAATTCAACTTTGAAAATTAATAACTTTTGAATGAAACACCTTTCAGCAGTGGGAGTACTCTTGTTTTACTCAGGGGGATAAACCCTACAACATATTTTTTTTTACATTTTAAGTATTACTATCCCTTTAAGGTAACCAACGAACATCACCACCAGTCCAGGCAGTGCAAGGGACAGATAGACCAGACTCAGAGGTACCTTTCCTCTAAGATGTCTGCGTTGTTGTCCACTGGTTCCTGCCAAAGAAGTTGGTTTTCTGCAGTAAAGTGGACTTATTCAGGTTAATGACAGTATGGCTTTGGGTCTCAAAGAGGGACTGTCCCTCCTAAAGAGGGACACTTGGGAGGTATGACACAGTAAAGTTACAGTAAGGTCTGTACAGTGGTCTGTGGGGCTGTATCATTATTGTATTCCCTCAGGAACACAGTAAAGTTACAGTAAGGTCTGTGCAGAGGTCTGTGGGGCTGTATTATTACTGTATTCCCTCAGGAACACAGTAATGTTACAGTAAGGAAGGTCTGTACAGAGGCCTATGGGACTGTATTATTACTGTATTCCCTAAGGAACACAGTAAAGTTACAGTAAGGAAGGTCTGTATAGAGGCCTATGGGGCTGTATTATTACTGTATTCCCTCAGGAACACAGTACAGTTACAGTAAGGTCTGTACAGAGACCTGTGGGACTGTATTATTACTGTATTCCCTCAGGAACACAGTGAAGTTACAGTAAGGTCTGTACAGAGGCCTATAGGACTGTATTATTACTGTATTCCCTCAGGAACACAGTAAAGTTACAGTAAGGTCTGTACAGAGGCTTATGGGACTGTATTATTACTATATTCCCTCAGGAACACAGTAAAGTTACAGTAAGGTCTGTACAGAGGCCTCTGGGACTATATTATTACTGTATTCCCTCAGGAACCCAGTAAAATTACAGTAAGGACTGTACAGAGGCCTATGGGGATGTATTATTATTGTATTCCCTCAGGAACCCAGTAAAGTTACAATAAGGTCTGTACAGAGGTCTGTGGGGCTGTATTATTACTGTATTCCCTCAGGAACGCAGTAAAGTTACAGTAAGGAAGGTCTGTACAGAGGCCTATGGGGCTGTATTATTACCGTATTCCCTCAGGAACACAGTAAAGTTACAGTAAGGAAGGTCTGCACAGAGGCCTATGGGACTGTATTATCACTGTATTCCCTCAGGAACACAGTAAAGTTACAGTAAGGTCTGTACAGAGGCCTATGGGGCTGTCTTATTACTATATTCCCTCAGGAACACAGTAAAGTTACAGTAAGGAAGGTCTGTATAGAGGCCTATGGGGCTGTATTATTACTGTATTCCCTCAGGAACACAGTAATGTTACAGTAAGGTAGGTCTGTACAGATGCCTATGTAGCTGTATTATTAGTTTATTACACAGGAATGCAGTTAGGGTTGCCACCTTTTCTTCAGAAAAATACCGGCCATGGCATTCCCTCCTTAGACTTAACATTGGACAGAAGCCAATTTTATACCGGCCTGCTGGTAAAATACCGGCTGGGTGGCAACCCTAAATGTAGTATAAAGACACAGCAGGGTAGATCAACCTATGTGGCTACCTTTAGAGTGGCCTTCAGCAGGGGTGTTCACAGACATTTTTCTTTGGGGGGGGCAAACAGGGCCGGATTTATAATTAGGCAGAGTTGGCGCACCCAACAGAGGGGTGCCTGTCACTGGGATCATGTTGTGTGTGTTTAGTCACTTCCCCCGCCTGGCGCCGTGAAGACAGGTCTGTGTCTTCTTCTGCACAGACCTGTAGCTGCTGAACTCCCCTGGCTCTTTAGTAATAAAGAGTGCTGGGAGATGACATCATCTACCAGCGCTCTGAATAACTAAAGAGAAGACAGCGCGGGAGCGCCAGCATCTACAGTTTGCTGCTGCCACTGGACCACCAGGAAAGAGGTAGGAAATGGACACTAGGGCAATATGAGGGTGCAGTGTGAGGGTAATATGGAGATGATGGGGGGCAATGTGAGTGCAATATGGAGCTGTTAGGGGGAAATGTGGATATGAAAGGGGCAATATGGAGCCGATGGGGGCAATGTGGAGATGATGGGGGCAATATGGAGCTGACGGGGGGCAATGTGAGGGCAATGTGGTATATGGAGATGATGGGGGCAATGTGAGGGCAATATGGAGATGATGGGGGCAGTGTGGAGATTAGGAGCATTGTGGAGATGGCCCATGGGGGGGCACTTCAGATTTCTGTGCCTACAGGCTCCTGAGATGTAAATCTGGCCCTGGGGGCAAAGGCATAATATGACCCCCCAGCTTGCACAGACCCTATGTTTATATGGAAGGTGCAAGTGTAGGGAGGGTTCTTGCCCCCCCCCCGGACACTTGGGGCCTTCAGGTTTTTCACAAAGGAAGAAGGATTGAGAGCAAAGACTCTCACGGTTGCCATGGCAACACAAGAAGCCTGCTATGCTGCATTTGAAGCATTCTATATGAATAAGAGATGTTATAACAAAATTATGAAAACACAAATCTGATTTTCTTTCTCCCTTTAACATGCTACTATGATTATCTAGGAGGCACAGTCCCTTTAAGACTTCCACATTAACCCCTTGGCTGCTAGCAACATTGTCAGTTCATTGCTAGCATCCAAGGGGATAAAGGCAGCATACAACGAGCATTGCAGCCATTTTTATTACCACTAATTATGTTGTGCTGAAATTACACTTTCAGTAAACTGGGGTGCAAAATGCTGCAGTTTCCCGGCGTTGCAGAGGTTAACCCTGTGAGTGTTGGAGAGCTGTGTGTGCAACAGGTTCAGCGGGTTAAAATGGATAAGCCTCAACAGCTGTTTGTGTTCAGACTGTGTGCTCTTTATACCTAGGCTTGTCCAAATGATCCAGTTAGTATTTGGTGCTTTGCTGATCACACTGCGTTATGGCTTTTCTTACGGAGACCTGTGTTTGTGTATCTCTGTGTATGCGTTTGTCTGACTGTGTACATGTTTGTGTGAATGCAGGGCCAGATTTACATCTCAGGAGCCTGTAGGCACAGAAATCTGAAGCGCGCCCCCATTGGCCATCTCCACCGGACACCTCCACAATGCTCCTAATCTCCACACTGCCCCATCATCTCCATATTGCCCTCATCAGCTCCAACTTGTCCCCTCCATCAGCTCCATATTGCCCTCTCATTGCCCCTATCATCTTCACATTGTCCCATCAGCTCCATATTGCTCTCACATTGCCCCTATCATCTTCACATTGCCCCATCAGCTCCATATTGCCCTCACCAGTTACAACTTGCCCCCTCCATCAGCTCCATATTGCCCTCACATTGCCCCTATCATCTTCACATTGCCCCATCAGCTCCATATTGCCCTCACATTGCCCCTGTCATCTTCACATTGCCCCATCAGCTCCATATTGCCCTCACATTGCCCCTATCATCTTCACATTGTCCCATCAGCTCCATATTGCCCTCACATTGCCCCTGTCATCTTCACATTGCCCCATCAGCTCCATATTGCCCTCACCAGTTACAACTTGTCCCCCCATCAGCTCCATATTGCCCCCATCAGCTCCAACTTGCCCTCATCTCCAACTTGCCCCCTCCATCAGCTCCAACTTGCCCTCACACTGCCCCCCATCAGCTCCATATTACCCTTGTTGCGCCCACCCCAGTTTCCTACCTCCTCCCTGGTGGTCAAGCGGAGTGGCAGGACAGGTCTGCGCCGCCTTCGGCACAGACCTGTAGCTGCAGGAGCTCCCGCGCGGTCTTCTGTTCAGTAATGCAGAGTGCTCTGCATTACTAAAGAGCTCACGAGGGAGCTCAGCAGCTACAGGCAGGGGAGGGCTGGCAACTTGTGGCCCGGAGAGCAAATATGATCAAGTGGCCCATTTCTACTATTGTGTGAGCCCACTGTCCCAGCCCAACTCCTTTTGTTAATTTTAAAAGTGGCATTAAAGGGATAGTAATACTTCGTTTTAACTTTATTTTATTGTGTAGGCATTAAAAAAACATGAAGAATGATATAAGTCTTATCTCTCAAACCTTTATGGTTTATGAGATATTCACAAGCAAAGTTTCCCCTCCCGCCCCTTTTACCTAGTGTAAGCCATCTCTTCTCAGATGTGGAATCCAGTCCATAGACCAGACAGATAACAGCAGGGGACAATCTTCTTCCTATGAGAACAATGAAATCTCTGCCCCCCTTGACAAGCTTTTCAGGTTTTTCCCTTATCTTAATTGAAGATTGTCCCTCTCTACAGTCTACCTGGGCACCTCCCTTCTGATCTGGCTGAAGAGTGTTACATCAGTAAAAGGGGAGGGAGTGGGAAACTTTGCTTGTGAATATCTCATAAACCATAAAGGTTTGAGAGATAAGACTTATATCGTTCTTCATGTTTTTTTAATGCCTACAAAATAAGATAAAGTTAAAACGAAGTATTACTATCCCTTTAATATCATGAAGTAAAGAAATACCACGTAGCTCACAGCAGAAATCGGCTACACTACTGATACTACAGAGCTTATAATTTAAGCAACGCTACACTAGTGATACTACAGAGCTTACAAGGGAAATGCATTATACTACTAGTGTAGCTGCATTTGGATTGTAGCTCTGTGATATAATTTGTGTAGTTCTGTTTCAGTTGGAAGCGCTGTGACATCACTAGTATAAACTGACTTATCGCAACAAGATGGAGATTAAGTGAGGCGGTGGCCCACTGGCCCAGACATATGGCCGGCCCAGGGGGCAATTGCCCCCCTACCCCCCAGGCCAGCCCTCCCCTGGCTACAGGTCTGTGCCGTCGGAGGAGCAGACGGTAGACCTGACCGGGTGAGGGGTTAGCGCCTGCACTGTCCGCAGCAAGAATAATTAAAAAATAAATAAAATGAAAAACAAAAAAACGGGTCCCAATGACAGGCGCCCCTCTGTGGGGTGCGCCTGTAGGCAGATGCCTACTCTGCCTTACGAGAAATCCGGCCCTGTGTGAATGCGTGTATATATGTATCTGTGTCTGTGGCGGGTGATGTTATGTGTGTATGTGTTTGTATGTCTGAGTGTTTGTATGTGTGTCTGTGTATCTATGTGCAGACTTGTGAACTTTCAGAATGAGCTGATCCTGAGATCTTGTAAATGTTAACCCTTAAAATTCCCAGAATACAGATTCTCGGTCCCTGATCACTGTAATCGAGAGGTGATGCAGTCAGTCCTCAGGGAGCCAATAATATAAACAGCTTACAGATATCACTGTATGAACACGTGCAAGACAAGCAGGACTTCTCCCTCTGCCTTACAGATATCACTGTATGAACACGTGCAAGACAAGCAGGACTTCTCCCTCTGCCTTACAGATATCACTGTATGATCACACACAAGACTAGCAGGAATTCTCCCTCTGCCTTACAGATATCACTGTATGATCAAACACAAGACAAGCAGAACTTCTCCCTCTGCCTTACAGATATCACTGTATGAACACACACAAGACAAGCAGGACTTCTCCCTCTGCCTTACAGATATTACTGTATGATCACACACAAGACTAGCAGGAATTCTCCCTCTGCCTTACAGATATCACTGTATGATCACACACAAGACTAGCAGGACTTCTCCTTCTGCCTTACAGATATCACTACATGAACACACACAAGACTAGCAGGACTTCTCCCTCTGCCTTACAGATATCACTGTATGAACACACACAAGACTAGCAGGACTTCTCCCTCTACCTTACAGATATCACTGCATGAACATACACAAGACAAGCAGGACTTCTCCCTCTGCCTTACAGATATCACTGCATGAACACACACAAGACAAGCAGGACTTCTCCCTCTGCCTTACAGATATCACTGTATGAAGACACACAAGACAAGCAGGACTTCTCCCTCTGCCTTTCAGATATCACTGCATGAACACACACAAGACAAGCAGGACTTCTCCCTCTGCCTTACAGATATCACTGGATGATCACACACAGGACAAGCAGGACTTCTCCCTCTGCCTTACAGATATCACTGTATGATCACACACACAAGTAGGACTTCTCCCTCTGCCTTACAGATATCACTGTATGAACACACACAAGACTAGCAGGACTTCTCCCTCTGCCTTACAGATGTCACTGTATGAACACACACAAGACAAGCAGGCTTCTCCCTCTGCCTTACAGATATCACTGCATGAACACACACACACACACACACACACAAGACTAGCAGGACTTCTCCATCTACCTTACATATATCACTGCATGAACACACAAGACAAGCAGGACTTCTCCCTCTGCCTTACAGATATCACTGCATGAACACACACAAGACAAGCAGGACTTCTCCCTTTGTCTTGCAGATATCACTGCATGAACAGCAGACTAAAGACAAGAAGGTCTTCTCCCTCTGCCTTCCTTGTACAACCGGTACCAGTTTATTGACTATAAAAGCAATTCATTGGAGCAGAATATATAACAGTGAACACTGGACTCTCACACTGAGAATTTGGCCCTTCACCTGAGACTCTAGTTGCCAGGTTTGTGTATGTGTGTGTGGGGGCAATTGGGAGGTATGGGGGAGTGACTAGTGGGTGGGGCATTACTGAGAATTTTTAGACTATTTCAAGACCTATTGACACCCCCATGTGTAATCTAATAAATGTCTTATAACAAGACCAAAGTATTTTACTTACAGACTAATTTATAATCACTTATACTGAAGTTTAAATAAACATTAATGTGAGTTTTATTGCTGTAGAGCAATGTGATACACTTATATACATACCGCACAGTCTGATCTCCTAAACACAGGGACACCAGGGTGATACACTTCTATACACACCGCACAGTCTGATCTCCTAAACACAGGGACACCAGGGTGATACACTTCTATACACACCGCACAGACTGATCTCCTAAACATAGGGACACCAGGGTGATACACTTATATACACACCACACAGTCTGATCTCCTAAACACAGGGACACCAGGGTGATACACTTCTATACACACCACACAGTCTGATCTCCTAAACACAGGGACACCAGGGTGATACACTTCTATACACACCACACAGTCTGATCTCCTAAACACAGGGACACCAGAGTGATACACTTCTATACACACCGCACAGTCTGATCTCGTAAACACAGGGACACCAGGGTGATACACTTATATACACACCACACAGTCTGATCTCCTAAACACAGGGACACCAGGGTGATACACTTATATACACATCACACATTCTGATCTCCTAAACACAGGGACACTGGGGTGATACACATATATATATACACACACAGTCTGATCTCCTAAACACAGGGACACCAGGGTGATACACTTCTATACATACCACATAGTCTGATCTCCTAAACACAGGGACACCAAGGTGATACACTTATATACACACCACACAGTCTGGTCTCCTAAACACAGGGACACCAGGGTGATACACTTATATACACATCACACATTCTGATCTCCTAAACACAGGGACACTGGGGTGATACACTTATATATACACACCACACAGTCTGATCTCCTAAACACAGGGACACCAGGGTGATACACTTCTATACATACCACATAGTCTGATCTCCTAAACACAGGGACACCAGGGTGGGAAAGAGGCACAGATGGATATGTGTCTAAAGAGGAACACTTGGGAGGTATGTTTTTCTATCTAGTTATACATGCATGGGCATCCGCGTATGTGGGGTGGGCAGGCCAGAGAGGGATTAAGGCTCCATAGGGCCCTAGACAAGGTACCAACTATACCATTTTGGGGCAGCACATCTTTTGATCCAGTGTGTCTGACACAGAGTGCTGTTATCAGGTCCTGGCATTGTGGCTTTAAAGGAAGTTGGAACAGCTGGATGATTCTGATCTCTTTCAACCAAAAGGGCGTCTGTCACAAGATATTAGAGGCAGGAACAACAGGAGGACCTCTGTCTGTGACCCATCACATGCAGCCAGGGCCCCTCATATTACCATGGACCCCAAACAGTAGCCTAGGGTGCAGTAATATGACCCGGCTCTGGGTCAGGCAAGAGCAGGCACCCCCTTCCCCCTCAGGATAAACATAGGGACTGGGCTGGGGGGGGGGGGCATATTATGGAAACATTTCAGTGTATATGTGTGTGCTTTTGTCTGTCTGTCTGTCTTTGTTCTTACTGTCAGACTAAAGAGATGTTAATTAATTCACAAAGGCTAAGTCGTCAGCTAGGGCAGGAGATCCATGCACGGATGTGTTATACACACACAACGGGCTGAGAGGTCTTCTAGGAAAATGTCACATTAAGGGAACATTACTCACACATAATACTCCAGTGAGCACAGCGAGGCTGATAACGAAAAGAACAAAAACAAGAGACAAACTAAGTAAAACATAGGGGACAATTAAAGGGGAACATCACCCCAAATAAAGTCCTCCCACAATAATTAGCCATCTAGCGATTAGCATACCAGTAGTATTATTATCCAGCCTAATTACCGCATTAGTCAGAAATCCTGCCTCTGCCGAGACTGACGGGCAGGCAACAGCGCTTTAGAGGCATCAGTCCCTTCTGGTACGATAGGTTCTGTGCAGCGCCCCCTAGAGGAGACCGGTACTGACAGCGCATGATCGCAGATGTCTGCAAGCAAAGATATCTGCACTGTTGCCTGGACGTCAGTCTTGGCACAAGTACAGTTTCTGATGAACGAGGTAATTAGGCTAGCTTATCGCTAGATGGCTAATTATTGGGGATGGGGGACTTTATTTGGGGTGATAGTCCCTCTTTAAAAATTACCATTGATTTAAATGAGGCTTTTAACACCTTGAGTGCTAGAGATGACAACAACACATTTCCATACCTCCCAAGTGTCCCTCTTTAGGAGGGACAGTCCCCCTTTTAGACCCAAATCCCTCTGTCCCTCTTTCCCACCTTGATGTCCCTCTTTTTAGGAAACCAGACTGTGTGGTGTGTATATAAGTGTATCACCCTGGTGTCCCTGTGTTTAGGAGATCAGACTGTGTGGTGTGTGTATATAAGTGTATCACCCTGGTGTCCCTGTGTTTAGAAGATCAGACTGTGTAGTGTGTATATAAGTGTATCACCCTGGTGTCCCTGTGTTTAGGAGACCACACTGTGCGGTGTGTATATAAGTGTATCACCCTGGTGTCCCTGTGTTTAGGAGATCAGACTGTGTGGTGTGTATATAAGTGTATCACCGTGGTGTCCCTGTATTTAGGAGATCAGACTGTGTGGTCTGTGTATATAAGTGTATCACCCTGGTGTCCCTGTGTTTAGGAGATCACACTGTGTGGTGTGTATAGAAGTGTATCACCCTGGTGTCCCTGTGTTTAGGAGATCAGACTGTGTGGTGTGTATATAAGTGTATCACCCTGGTGTCCCTATGTTTAGGAGATCAGACTGTGCGGTGTGTATAGAAGTGTATCACCCTGGTGTCCCTGTGTTTAGGAGATCAGACTGTGTGGTGTGTATATAAGTGTATCACCCCGGTGTCCCTGTGTTTAGGAGATCAGACTGTGTGGTGTGTATAGAAGTGTATCACCCTGGTGTCCCTGTGTTTAGGAGATCAGAATGTGTGGTGTGTATAGAAGTGTATCACCCTGGTGTCCCTGTGTTTAGGAGATCAGACTGTGTGGTGTGTATGTAAGTGTATCACCCTGGTGTCTCTGTGTTTAGAAGATCAGACTGTGTGGTGTGTATATAAGTGTATCACCCTGATGTCCCTGTGTTTAGGAGATCAGACTGTGTGGTGTGTATATAAGTGTATCACCCTGGTGTCCCTGTGTTTAGGAGATCAGACTGTGTGGTATGTATAGAAGTGTATCACCCTGGTGTCCCTGTGTTTAGGAGATCAGACTGTGTGGTGTGTATAGAAGTGTATCACCCTGGTGTCCCTTTGTTTAGGAGATCAGACTGTGTGGTGTGTATATAAGTGTATCACCCTGGTGTCCCTATGTTTAGGAGATCAGACTGTGCGGTGTGTATAGAAGTGTATCACCCTGGTGTCCCTGTGTTTAGGAGATCAGACTGTGTGGTGTGTATATAAGTGTATCACCCCGGTGTCCCTGTGTTTAGGAGATCAGACTGTGTGGTGTGTATAGAAGTGTATCACCCTGGTGTCCCTGTGTTTAGGAGATCAGAATGTGTGGTGTGTATAGAAGTGTATCACCCTGGTGTCCCTGTGTTTAGGAGATCAGACTGTGTGGTGTGTATGTAAGTGTATCACCCTGGTGTCTCTGTGTTTAGAAGATCAGACTGTGTGGTGTGTATATAAGTGTATCACCCTGATGTCCCTGTGTTTAGGAGATCAGACTGTGTGGTGTGTATATAAGTGTATCACCCTGGTGTCCCTGTGTTTAGGAGATCAGACTGTGTGGTATGTATAGAAGTGTATCACCCTGGTGTCCCTGTGTTTAGGAGATCAGACTGTGTGGTGTGTATAGAAGTGTATCACCCTGGTGTCCCTGTGTTTAGGAGATCAGACTGTGTGGTGTGTATAGAAGTGTATCACCCTGATGTCCCTGTGATTAGGAGATCAGACTGTGAGGTGTGTATATAAGTGTATCACACTGGTGTCCCTGTGTTTAGGAGATCAGACTGTGTGGTGTGTATATAAATGTATCACATTGCTCCACAGCAATAAAACTCACATTATTGTTTGTTTAAACATCCATATATGTGTTTATAAATTTAGTCTGTGTAAATAAAATACTTTGGTCTTGTTATATAAATCATTTATTACATTATACAAGGAGCTGTCAACAGGTCATGAAATAGCTTAAAAATTCTTGGTAATGCCCCGCCCACCCGCCATGCACCCAGCAACACCCCCTAAAACACAAGTGTCCCTCTTTGGCAGTTTGAAATGTTGGAAGGTATGCATTTCAAAGCAATACACAGGAGACCAATCTAGTATACAGGTTAAAACCCCCATTTGAAGGGGATAGTAATACTTTATTATTACTATCCCCCATATTGTAGATATTAGCAAAATAATTTAATAGCCCCCAGGTTCATCTCTCAGACATTTATGGTGTGAGAGATAACCGAAGGCAAAGTTCCCCCCTCCCCCTTCCCTGAAGTCAGCGTTGTACTGACTGCAGGGATATCCGGTCTGACTTTCATCAGGCGGCTCTGCAGCTGAGCTGAGATCACGTTAGTGAAAAAGAATTATTTCACTGAAACGGTCTTCTACGTGTGCTTGGTTTGTGCTTAGTTTGCAAGCACATGTAGGAGACCGGTTTCAGTGAAACAATTCTTTGTCACTAATGCGATTGCGGCTCTGCTGCAGAGCCACCTGATGAAAGTCAGACCGGATATCCCTGTGGTCAGCACAACGCTAACTTCAGGGAAGGGGGAGGGAGAGGGGAAACTTTGCCTTCGGTTATCTCTCAAACCATAAAGGTTTGAGAGATGAACCTGGGGGCTATTGAATTATTTTGCAAATATGTACAATATGGAGGATAGTAATAATAAAGTATTACTATCCCTTTAAGTCAATGGAAATTTGAGGGATCTTTGTCTCCTATAGGGCAGCTGATGTGTCCCAGAGTTGCTCCATTTTGTCTGTACATGAAGGGGAACTATCACCCCTATACAGGTTTGGCTCATAATGATCTTCATATAGCGATAAGCTGTAATAGTAGTTTTATTTTCTTATACAATGCGTGCTATGGCAAAATGTAAAGTTTTAAAAATGATCTACCTTCCAGACAGGCTGCGGGTACAGCTCTGCACTACAACCTGTCAATCTTCATCTGCTGCCCTCCCCACGCAGAGTCTCATTCCAATTCCAACCTCCTCCGATGATGGCGGATTTCTCCATGTAAGCTGGAGTGGTCTCATTGGCTAGAGAGCATTACAGCTTCAGAGCACTCAAAGGGTTAATATTGGACATATGTATAAATCCAAAAGTTGAGCAATTCCAGAACAATTGCACCTGATGTAACAAGTTAAAATCCTGATTGAGCTAAATGGAGTTTTTAACACATTGGGTGCTATAGAGCAATGCATTAGAGACCTCGCTACCATCTCGGGGGTTAAACTTGTCTGTCCTAGAACTGCTACATTTTACCTTTATATTATATATTGCTTATTTATATGTCCCTTGAACCATAGGTTTGTTGCAATGTTTTGATTACCTCTCTGCTGCTCAATGGGTTAAACAAAATTCCTCCCAATGTTTCTACAGAATATGAGTGTACCAGTAGGGGGGTGTAATGCATTGTGCTGACACAAGGGGGCATTGCTAGTTTCCCAGGACACCTGTGTCTTAGCTCATCCTAACTCATGATTAGTGCACAGTGCAGCCTAAAGCCACAATTACCAGCAGGGAGATCAGCCTCATTACTGATATGACCAGGTCTTCATTTTAATGCAGGACGCTTATTACATTTTCATTATACGGAACCGTGTAGGGACCTGTGCAACAATGCAGTGTATGTTTGTCATTAACATCACACATTAAAATTACAATATTGTCACATTAACTACTATATGTCACAAGCCGTCAACAAGCCTCGGATCTTTAACCCTTTGAGTGACAGAGGGGTACACAACGCATTGCTTTGCAATGCGTTGTGTACCCCCTCTGCCACTCAAAGGGTTAACTACGACTTTTGGGGATTTAGACCACTCAGCCAGTAGCTCCCAGCACTCTTACTCTGCTATGCATTGCACAACCCCCTGGCATTTCAGAGCAATATATTGGCTGCCCCTGTAGCACCCAAAAAGCGGTAACCATTTGAGTGGCAGAGGGGTACGCAACGCATTTCAAAGCAATGTGTTGCGTACCCCCTGGCGCTCAAAGGGTTAAACCAATTATTCCCAACAGTAGACTTCAGGGAGCATCACTATGGTTGATCAAATCAACGACAGTAGTTAATATACCTGTGCTTAAAGGGATAGTAATTCCTGGATTTAAGAAGGTTTAATATTGTTCTTATGAAAAAAAAAAAAATAAACTAATTGAAGTAAATCCCGTTGCTTAACCCCTTAAGGACCGGGAAAATCAGAGGTGGATTTGACTTAAGGACCGGAGCAATTCTGACCTTTTTGACTATGTCTTTGTTCAACAGTGTTTTCCCTCTAAGTCTTTTATTCCACCCCCATAAATTATATACTGTTTTTAAGCACAAATAGGGCTTTCATTAGATACCCTACATATATGGATAACCCACCATTTACTTTATTAAAATTAAAGAAAAAGGTAAAAAAAAATGTAAAAAACCCACCATTTTTGTTTTTTCTCTTGGGATCATTGGGCGCAAAGGGTTAAATTTTTATGGAGACTGCATGAAAGGTATGACCACTCAGTCATACCTACAAAATGCGCAGTTTAAAGTGGCCACTGTCCCCCCTGGGTGAAAATCCCCATGTCCCTTTTTCCCACCCTATTTTCCCACTTTTTTGATCATTACATTTGGCGGTGTGTGTAAGTGTATTACATGACTCCACAACAGTCACACTTCCAATTTTGTTTCTTGAGATGTTTTTTTTTTTTTTAAATAAAATATTTTATTTGTAAAAAAAAAAGTGTATTGTTTTTATTTAAAAAAAAAAAAAAAGTGTATTTAGCAGGTCAGAAATTGACCTGCATTTAGCCATCCTCCTGCACCAGCAGTGAAGGGGTTAACACCCCCAGCTGCTGTATTTTGTATTTCCACTTGGTGTCTCCTCCCTGCTTCTGTGTCCCTTACTTTTATGTAAGGGACGCATTGGCAGAGAGGAGACACTAGAGGCAGTAAGTAGCACTGCCTCATTCATTTTTTTAGAATGCCGGTACATGTGATCGCTGACGCAGCGATCACATGACCTGGCACAACCGACCGAGGCTGAGACTGAACGGTCCGGTACTGGACCGCTCAGTCTCAGCCTGGATTGAATGGTAGCAGCGTGCACGGCGGCGCGCTGCTACCATTTAACTCTTGACGTACCAGGACCGTCACTGGTCCTTAAAGCAAATTTACCCTTGACGGTCCTGGTACGTCAAGGGTCGTTAAGGGGTTAAAGATGTGTATTTTAAGATTTATAAGCATTTAAAGTCCCCCACTCCTGCCCCTTTTACTGACGTCATGGTCATGCTACTGGACAGCTCTTCAACAGAGCCGAAATAGCGATGTCTGCAAAGAAATATTTAATTAGAATGGTCTACAAAGTGTGCCTGCAAACCAGACCGTTCTAATGAAGCACTTTTTTGTAGACAACGCTATTTTGGCTCTGCTGAAGAGCCCTCCTGTCAGATGACCAGAATCTCGATCTGTCAGCTAGAGCGCTGATGTAAGTAAAAGGGGCGGGGCTTTAAAAACTTATAAATCTTAAAATATACATCTTTAAGCAACGGGATTTACTTCGTTTCATTTATTTTTTTCATATAAACAATATTAAACATTCTTAAATCCAGGTATTACTTTCCCTTTAATTAGAGTGATCCTGAAAGCCTGACCTGTTGCTTTGATCTGAGAAGCACTGGGTTACACAATACTTGTACACATACCTGGGAGTTCTTAGGGCAGTGTTTCACAACTCCTGTCCTCAGGACCCACTAACAGGCCAGGACTTAGGGATTTCTCTGCTAGAGCACAGGTGTGGTGATCAGAGGCTCATTCACATTGATTAACTCACCTGTGCTCTAACAAGGAAATCATGTGATCAGAGGCTCATTCACATTAATTAACTCACCTGTGCTCTAACAAGGAAATCATGTGATCAGAGGCTCATTTACATTGATTAACTCACCTGTGCTCTAACAAGGAAATCATGTGATCAGAGGCTCATTCACATTGATTAACTCACCTGTGCGCTAACAAGGAAATCATGTGATCAGAGGCTCATTCACATTGATTAACTCACCTGTGCGCTAACAAGGAAATCATCAGATCCTGGCCAGTTAGTGGGTCCTGAGGACTGGAGTTGAGAAACACTGTCTTAGGGTGAAAGAGTCCAGTGCTTCCTAGTAAAATTAATTTCTTCTTGACTCTTTAACCCCTTAAGGACTGACATTTCCGTCCCATAATGACCGCATAGGAGCACTTGGACGCGCCGGTACATGTGACCTGTCGCGTGTATCGGCGCGTCATTATGGGGCCTGATAGAGATCGCTCCGATCTTGGATCGATCAATTTCAGGCCTTATTTTTACTTACAGCGCTCCCGGTAGAGCGCTGTAAGTAAAAAGTATGTGACGTACTATGACCGTCATCGGTCCTTGAGTATTTCAAGGACCGTGACGGTCATAGTACGTCACATGTCGTTACGGGGATAAACTGTTGCCATTTCTGTCAGAAAATCAGGGGGCGAGGTCCTGCATGTCTTGTGTGTTCAGGCAGTGAGATTGCTAAATTGTAGCAAATTGAGAGTTCCATGAAGCATTCATTCCAAGTGTCCCTTTTTGAGATCCAAGTCCCTCTTTTCTGGAGATCAGAATGAGTAGTGTATATCACTTTGCTCCACAGCAATACAAGTCACATAAAAGTGTAGTTAATCTTCAATAGATGTGTTTCTAAATTAGTCATTGTAAATAAAATACTTTAGTCTTGCTGTAAATAATTTATTCAGTTACACAAAAGAGGTGTTCGTCGGTAATGCCCCAACTACCAGCCGCACCCCCATAAACACCTCCTAAAACAAGTGTTCCTCTTTGGCCATTTGAAATGTTGGGAGGTTTGATGAAGGCTGGAGCCAGCGTGACACATTGCCTCGGAACTCTATTATAGGCAACGTTGTTGGTTAAAGGGGATCTCTCACCTTGTTCAACATTGACTTCCTCTTGTAGCGTAATGTAGTTGAAGCAGTAATCCGTTGTTTTTTTATTTTTAACCATGTAGTTGCTGAGATAAAAGCTTTTAAGGTTGTCCTCGTGACGTCAGCTGCTGTCAGGCAGCGGGTACAGCTCCAGCCTGCAGCCTGTCAATCTTGTTCATTTGCCCTCCCCTTGTAGTGGCTCTTTTCCTCCGATGACAGAAGAAGGCTGCATGTGACCTGGCAAGCTCTCGTGCATAAGCGCGTCCAGGTCAATGTGTATGCATAGGCGGAGCGTGTTCATGCGCTCCGTCCTTTATGAGTGCCAATCCGCTTGCCTCTGATTTAGGCAAGCGGACTGGCACTCATTATAAAGGATGTGCTCCGCCTTTACATACGCATTGACCTGGACACGCTTATGCACGAGCAGGGGCGGACTGACCATCGGGCATTCGGTCACGGACCGAGGGCCCGTGACCAAAGGGGGCCCGCCGCCGCCGCCACTTCCAGAGCTGCTCAGCAGCTCTCCTACAACGGCTGCCGGCGCGCCGTTCTAGTAATACAGAGCGCTGGGAGATGACATCATCTCCCAGCCTCTGCATTACTAGAGGCGCGCGGGACATTGCAGTGGTAAGCCACGCCGCTAGACCACCAGGGACTGCAGGTAGGGGCATGGTGGAGATGAAGGGGGGTATTGTGGAGATGAAGGAGCAATGTGGAGACGGGTGCATTGTGGAGATGGGGGCATTGAGGAAGGGGCAATGTGGAGATGAAGGGGGTATTGTGGAGATGAAGGGGGTATTGTGGAAGGGGGCATTGTGGAGATGAAGGGGGTATTGTGGAAGGGGGCATTGTGGAGATGAAGGGGGTATTGTGGAAGGGGGCATTGTGGAGATGAAGGGGGGGTTGTGGAAGGGGGCATTGTGGAGATGAAGGGGGTATTGTGGAAGGGGGCATTGTGGAGATGAAGGGGGGGTTGTGAAGGGGGCATTGTGGAGATGAAGGGGGGGTTGTGGAAGGGGGCATTGTGGAGATGAAGGGGGCATTGTGGAGATGAGATCAAGGGGGCAATGTGGAGAGAAGGGGGCATTGTGGAGATGAGATCAAGGGGGCATTGTGGAGAGAAGGGGGCATTGTGGAGATGAGATCAAGGGGGCAATGTGGAGAGAAGGGGGCATTGTGGAGAGAAGGGGGCATTGTGGAGATGAGATCAAGGGGACATTGTGGAGAGAAGGGGGCATTGTGGAGATGAGATCAAGGGGGCAATGTGGAGAGAAGGGGGCATTGTGGAGATGAGATCAAGGGGGCATTGTTGAGAGGAGATCAAGGGGGGCATTGTGGAGATGAGATCAAGGGGGCAATGTGGAGAGAAGGGGGCATTGTGGAGATGAGATGAAGGGGGCATTGTGGAGGTGGAAGGGGCATTGTGGAGATTTCTGCAGGGGGCCCAGACCTCTTTTTGGACCAGGGGCCCTGGGTCCTGTCAGTCCGCCCCTGTGCACGAGAGCACATCAGGTCACATGCAGCCCTCCTCCATCATTGGAGGAGGAGAAGAGCCACTACAAGGGGAGGGCAAATGAACAACACTGACAAGCTGTGGGCTGGAGCTGTACCCGCAGCCTGAGAGCAGCTGACGTCACGAGGGCAACTTCAAAAGCTTTTATCTCAGCAACGACATGGTTAAAAATAAAAAAAACAAAGGATTCCTGCTTCTACAACTGCTTAATGGGATAGTAATACTTAAATCCCCATATTGTAGTCAATAAAAAAAAAAATTAATTGCCCCCAGTGCAATCTCTCAAACCGTTATGGTTTGAGAGATAATCGCTCACAAGTTCCCCCCTCTCTCCCCTTTCCCTGGAGTCAGCGTTCTAGCTGGCTGAAGGGGAATCCAGTCTTACGTGCATCAGGTGGCTCTGCAGCAAAGCCAAGATCGCGTTAATAAAAAAGAAATCCCACATTAGGTGGCTCTGCAGCAGAGCCGATATCGCATTAATAAAAAAATAAATCCTTCACTGAAACGGTCTTCTACATGTGCTTGGTTTGTGCTTGGTTTGCAAGCACACGTAGAAGACCTTTTCAGTGAAGGATTTCTTTTGCAATAACGTGATCTCGGCTCTGCTCCACAGCCACCTGATGTGGGATTTCTTTTTTATTAATGTGATCTCAGCTCTGCTGCAGAGCCGCCTAATGTGGGATTTCTTTTTTATTAACGCGATCTCGGCTCTGCTGCAGAGCCACCTGATGCACGTAAGATTGGATTCCCCTTCAGCCAGCTACAACACTGACTTCAGGGAAAGGGGGGGGGACTTGCGAGCGATTATCTCTCAAATCATAAAGGTTTGAGAGATTGCACTGGGGCAATTAATTTCTTTCTTTCATGCCTACAATATGGGGATTAGTACATTTTAAGTATTACTATCCCTTTAAACTACAAGAGGAAGCCAGTGTTGAACAAGGTGAGAGATTCCCTTTAATATTGCAAAGATCTCTGGGTTATCTCATTTTGAAAGTGTGCATGAGTTCGTTATACTCCACAGTGGTGATGCCAGGATGATCAGCGCAGCCTTGACTTTTATGTTAGCACAACTGGTGGCTTGTTTCCAGCTGACATTTCATTCAGCACAAGGATTTTCCATAATTCCATCATCTTGTGAAAATCACAAGGAGCTCAAAATTTAATACAGAGGCTGATTTAACCCCTTAAGGATGGCCAATCATGCATGCACCCATCACTTAAGGACCACGGACCAATTTTTTTGTTGTTGTTGCATCCGTATCAGGGCTCCCCAAATGGCGTGCACCCCCGTGGGGAGCCCTGAATTCCATGACAGTCCTGTCAAGTCATGGGTCATTACGCAAATCTACCCATGACGTGCCAGGACCTTCAAGGGTCGTTAAGGGGTTAATGAGGAGCAAGCCAAATTCACCATAGCGGATGAAATCAATAATCCCCAAATTACCACTGATTTAAGTGGCGCATTCAGCTCCTTAAATGATACAGAGGTTGCCAAGTTGGAGACATCACTAACATTAAAGGGTTTATAACTTTCATTTCAAATCAACGTCAACTTGTGTTTGTCCTCATAGACAGCAGTTACTTTAACAGTTTCCTGGGAACCAGTGAAACCCTGGCATATGTGTTTCTTATTTAGGCTGACCATATTTCCTTGAGACAAAAACAGGACGGGGTGTGGGACAGACGGACAGTGGGACTCTGTCACTCCGAGTCCGACTGCAGTAAGCTTCAAGCAGCGAGAACGTGTTTGTTCCCTCTCTTAATAGCGGTGTTCTCTCTCTCTCTGGCCAAAAAGCCTGCCCCTGAAGTAAATCGGAACTTCCTCTCTGGTTTTACTGTATTTACTGTACGCATTAATTACCACAGAGTCTTATGACTCGTCGTCATATCACCGTCTAACAGACTCTATGGTAATTTACCATAGACTTAAGAGTCTTACACCGTTATGAGTCACTCGAGTCAAAAGACTCTATGGTAATCAATGTGTACAGTAAATCCACAGTAAAACCACTAGTATGACAAAAAGAAGTTCCGATTTACTTTATCTTATGAGAAATAAACAAGCCACGTTCAGTTTTTTTTTCAAAAAATTAAAAACTATATATAAGTTATATTAAAAAAGGGACAAAATAGACATTTATATTAAAAAGATGGGACAGACTGGAAATATGAAAAAAATGGTACTATTCCGTTTAAAACGGTACGTATGGTCAGCCTATTCTTATACGTGAACTGAATTCAACACTTTGAGCGCCAGAGGGGTACGCAATGCATTGCAAAGCAATGTGTTGTGTTGCGTACCCCTCTGGCACTCAGAGGGTTAAAGTGGAACTAAAACTTTATGATGAGTAATTATGAAAGAGTTTGCAGGTTCCTTATATTTGTTAGCCATTCTTTTGGGATATTTATCTTTATTTATTTGTCATTTTATGTCGATTAATCATTACTTCATAGCAGGAAGCGGCAGTTGGGATGGAGAGCGGACTGTTAGTACCTGACACCCAAGGTGGTGCCATATGTTGCTGCCTACTTTGCATACATTAGCAAATCAATTAAGCTAAATATCTCAGAAATTACAGACTTAAAGCGGAACTACCACCCGACAAAATCTTTAGCTTAACTAAGTCTCCATCTGGCGACTAGCTGCTTAGTAGCGCTAGTCGCCAGAATAATTACCTTATTTAATAGATTTCTGCTCTCTTCCATGGGTGACAGGCAGGATGGAGTGCAGACATCTTACCATTGTGACGTCCGCACGCCTGCGCTGTCAGTCCCAGCCGGAGCCAAATGGCTCCTAGCAACACCTCCTAGACCCGGCTGGGACTGACAGCGCAGCCACGCGGACGTCACAATGGCAAGATGTCGTCTCTCTGTACTACTGTCAGCCATAGAAGAGAGCAGAAATCTATTAAATAAGGTCATTATTCTGGCGACTAGCGCTACTAAGCAGCTAGTCGCCAGATGGGGACTTAGTTAAGCTAAAGATTGTGTCAGATGGTAGTTCCGCTTTAACCCCTTAAGGACTGGCGGTCATGGGACATTTCCGTCCCATAATGACCGCATAGGCGCACTTGGACGCGCCGGTACACGTGACCTGTCACGTGTATCGGCGCGTCATTATGGGGCCTGATAGAGATCGCTCCGATGTTGGAGCGGTCAATTTCAGGCCCTATTTTTACTTACAGCGCTCCCGGTAGAGCACTGTAAGTAAAAAGTACATGACGTACCATGACCGTCATCGGTCCTTGAGTATTTCAAGGACTGTGACGGTCCTGGTACGTCAAGGGTCCTTAAGGGGTTAAATAAAAGAATGGTATAGGACACCCAGAACATGGGTCGTCATTTGTTGGACTTCCAGCTGTTGGGAACTACAACTCACATCATCCCCAACCAGCCACGAGCTGGGAGGCTATGCACTAAGGTGTAATAAAGAGGTGATAAAGTCCTAGGATATTCTATGTAGCCTATGCACTAAGATCTCGAGTTATAGTGCCCTGGTTCCATAGAATATACATCAGAAAAAGGCTAGCACAAGTCACAATAAAGCAGCGGCCCAGGACAACACTGTCTATGTAGTTTGGTGCTCTCAGGGACTAACCAATCAGTTATAGAGACAGAGAAACAGAATGTTCCTCAAAGCAGACGGCCCATTCATGAGGCACACATGGCCATAGAGCATAAAAATGAGAAAAAAACTTTATTTTGTATCAAAAATAAGCATATAACAAAGTGGCTCAATAAAAACAATTAAAGGGACACTATGTCCCAGAAAAATGTTTTTTTGTTTTGTAGATTTAAAGCGGAACTTTCACCTTTGTATTATAGTCCCTTCATCTCTTCCTTTGTGTCCCCTCTTCATATTGTTGTGTGTCCTTTCGCTTTTAAATACGTCTAAATTCAGCAACACAGACTCCATTTCTGTACCTGATGACGTAAGCCTTTGGTTGAGCTGCAAGCTGTGCACCGTATGGTGCAGAAGACACTCCCACAGGGCTTGTGTGTGAAGTGTCCGCCCTGCCCCTGAATCCTATGTCAGTCCCTGCCATACCATGTGACCTGGCGCGTTCCTTGATTCCTGCGCATCCAGGTCATGCCAGTGAGGTGTGAGTGCGTTCATGTCTACATAAGCACAATACAGTTGTTAACAGTGTGATGTACACTACTTTTTACAATCCAGTGACTAAGGCTGCAACATCAAAGCAAAATAATTTGAGTACTGCTCTGGTACTCAAAGGGTAAACATTGTGGTGTACAATGCTGCTTCATTTTTAAATACCTTTGGAGAAGCATGGAGAGATGCTGTGCACGCTGGCATTCATGTTCCTGAGTGAGCGCACGCCGTACAGGACCTTGCCGCATGCACATCAATTTGTATGCGGATCGTGCACGAGCGCGCGTCACGCTCAACAGACCAAAAGAAAAAAAAAAAAAAAATTAGGGGGCGTCTCTTCCTTGGAGACTGACAAGACACAGGGAGAGCTGACGCATGCGCTGTGGTACTTTTAAGCAAAGATGGCGCCGCTCTCCCTGGTCTTGCCGCAAAATTAAAAGGTATTTTGTTGTAGCATACGGGCATAGCAGGGGACAAACATATACACGAACAGGATCATTATGGGCATATATTTCAAAACATGGATAGTCATTTGGTTGTGAAAGTTCCGCTTTAAAAAAATTCTGTGCAGCGAATCCCATCTTTCAAACATTTATGGTTTGAGAGATATTTGGTCCTAAAGTTCCCCACCCCCTCCCTCTCTTTCCCCTGATGTCAGCTGTAAGCTGACAGCAGGAGTTCCTGGTCTGGGGACCAACAGGCGGCTCTTCAGCAGAGCCGCAATAGCGTGATTTTAAAAGAAATACTTAATTTGGAACAGTCTAGAAAGTGTGCTTGGTTTGCAAGCACAATCTTTAGACCATTCCAGAGAAGTAATTCTTTTCAAATCGCGCTATTGCGGCTCTGCTGAAAAGCCGCATCCTGTCGGCCGACACTGATCTCCTGCTGTCAGCTTTACAGATGACATCGGGAGAGAGAGAACTACCCTCTACATATTAACCCCCCTTCTAAAAGTCGACTTACAGTGCTTTCTTACACCACATTAATCCAACAAATATTGTTCATAGTCAACAATTAACCCTTCCCCTTCCAAAGTCGACTTACAGTGCTTTCTTTCACCATATTAATTCGACCAATATTGTACATCCGACATTTTAACCCCCCCTCCCCCTTGAAAAGTCGAGTACAGCGCTCCCGTGATTTTCTTTCACCATTTTCATCCGACATTTTTCTTCTCCTATTATATTCAACATGCCCTTGTATTTTGTATTGCAAGATTAACCCTATGAGTACCAGAGAGGTACTATAATGTGTTTGCTACTGAACGTCTTTCGTCCCTCCTCACTCGTATGCCTAAACATACGAGTGAGGAGGGACGAAGACGTTCAGTGTGCGACTCAATGTCGACGAGTGAGTAGGGGAGAGAGAGGAAGAGGGCGGCAAATACAAGCTTACCACCCCGCTTCCTCGAATGCCTCTCTCCCCTCCACCCGCTTCCTCCAATGCCTCTCTCCCGTCCACCCGCTTCCTCCAATGCCTCTCTCCCGTCCACCCGCTTCCTCCAATGCCTCTCTCCCCTCCACCCGCTTCCTCCAATGCCTCTCCACTATTAACCTTTTGAGTTCCAGAGAGGTATCCACGCATTGCAATGCAGTGCATTGAGTACCTCTCTGTCACTCAGATGGTTACTCATTGACGCTGACAGGGTTAACCCTTTGAGTGCCAGAGGGGTATGCAAAGCAACGCGTTCTGTACACCTCTGGCACTCAAAGGGTTAAATAGCATATAACCTATGTTTCACATAGGTTATATGCTCTTTAATTAACCCTTTGAGTGCCAGAGGGGTACGCAAGGCATTGCAAAGCTACGGACAATATTTGTCGGATTAATGTGGTGGAAGAAAGCACTGTAAGTCGGCTTTTAGAGGGGGGGTTAATATGTCGAGGGGGGCGCTCTATGTCAGATTTCTGTGCTGTATACTATATATACACTGCTTTTGTTTGAACAACGATGGTTTTGAAACTGTCGCTATGGCTTCTGCTCCTCAACCTCTAAGGCGCAGAATTTCTGATTTAAAATGTAACCACAAAACAGGCATTAGTACTGAGCGTGGGTAATAGGATACTACTTGCACTTTGTTTTTAGTTGTTTCCTATGGGCTTTTTTTAGACTGCCGGTATGTGTAATTACCGTTGGTTTTGCTTTCACAAGTCGGGTAATAGGATAGCAAAAACTGACTTTAAAAAAACAACGCCTGTTTTATTTTTAGCGCTGGTAATAGAATTGAGCTCTTGGAGAGTATAGAAACATGGAGGAGTCATCTTCATTTTACCACACCTTAGTGCATCTCCCCCCTGTAGGTGACTACCCTTGACACGGGCTAACAATGGAATTACAGGTAACTGGGGGAAGTAATTTTCTTGTACGCTTCCTAGTCAGGATTTTGCACTTTACTATGTACTATACACAGCAGGAACGAGGAGTGCAAAGGAAAATTACTTCCCTAGCTTGATGGCAAAAACTACACAAGGATTATCATATAGTAACATAGTAATTTAGGTTGAAAAAAGACTTGCGTCCATCTAGTTCAACCCTTTTCCTATTCCTATTTACCATCGTTGATCCAAAAGAAGGCAAAAAAAACCCCTCAATATAGCAATTTAAAATTCTACCTTGAATGGGGTGGGAGGGGAATTCCTTCTTGATTTCAAATGGCAATCAGATTTCATCCTGGATCAACAAGCCCTAACTAAATATTAATCCCAATACTAACGTACATAGCTCTCTATGTTATGCTCTTTTAAATAAGTATCCAGTCCCCTTTTAAAGGCATCTAATGTATTTGATAGCACCACCTCCTCAGGCAGTGAATTCCATACCTTTATTGTCCTTACTGTAAAGAAACCCTTCCGCTGTTGTAGATTAAATCTCCTTTCCTCAAGTCTAAGCGGGTGGCCCCATGTCCTGTGTACTGTTCTGTTAATGAACAGGTCTTTGGAGAGCCCTTTGTATGGGCCCTGAACATATTTATATAGTGTTTTCATATCCCCTCTAAAACGCCATTTCTCTAGTGTGTACAAGTTTAACTTTTCTAGCCTTTCTTCATAACTAAAACTTTCCATTCCCCTTACTAGTTTTGTAGCCCTCCTCTGCACTCTCTCTAGTTCCAAAATGTCCTTTTTCAGAAAGGGCGCCAAGAATTGAACAGCATATTCTAGGTGGGGTCTTACCATGGACCTGTAAATAGGAATAATTATATCTTCCTCCCTTGAGTCAATACCCCTTTTAATACATGCCAATGTCTTATTGGCCTTTGCAGCTGCCAGCTGGCACTGCGCACTTCTGCTAAGTCTATTGTCTACCATTACTCCCAAATCCTTTTCATTAGTAGATTTCCCCAGAGAAACACTATTTAAACTATATGTTGCATTTTTATTATACCCAAAATGCATAACTTTACACTTGTCTATATTGAATCTCATTTGCCATTTGCCTGCCCAGTTACTCAATTTGTCCAAATCCTCTAGATTGGGAAATGATATGCAGATATCTGTTTGATCACAATCCGTATTATAAAATCTTGTCTTCAGTGCTATGAAATGGCTGTATTGTAACTACTGCTTAAAGGATCAGTAAACTCAAAACCTAAATTAAATTAAAACCTTGGCATCCTGTCTCTGACTATTGCTAAAAAGCTTTGTTAGCTCATGGGTTAATACTTGTCAAGCTGCTCTCTAGATCAGGGGTTCACAACCCGTGCCCTCAGTGGCCACTAACAGGCCAGGATTTAGGAATTTCCCTGCTAGAACACAAGTGTGTTGATCAGACGCTCAGTTGTATTGATTAACTCACCTGTGCTCTTAAAAGGAAATTCTCAGCTCCTGGCCTGTTAGTAGCCACTGAGGGCACGGGTTGAGAACCACTGCTGTAGATCCCACACTGGGTGGGTGTAGGCTCAAGGCTGAAGTGTAGGATGAAGACAGTCTCTCTTCCATTTGACTCCTCCACTGCGATGGAAAAAAGCAGCATGAGATCTGGCGCACAGCTGAGTGAAAATAGACACGAGATACCGGCGAGTTTTGGTGGTAGCCAGGGACACACGGCAAGGTTTTAACTTAGTTTAGGTTTGGAGTTTACTATCCCTTTTAAATGTGTTTACTATGGAAAATAGTATGTAGGGCTTTTCTTTTAAAACAAGGGCAATCGCATTGCTGGCAGATGATATATTCAATCTGTTCTGCAGTGGGAGAGCTGATACTATCACATTCTATAGACAGATCTGCAGTCAGTGACTCACTTCTAACACGGAATGCAACAGTGTAACTGTTTGGCCACCAGGGGAACTGTATGCGAACTGTTTGGCCACTAACGTGAAAAAAACCATAACAAACTATTATTTAACCCTTTGAGTGCCAGAGGGGTACACAACCCATTGCTTTGCAATGGGTCGCGTACCCTCTGGCACTCAAAGGTTTAAACTGTAATAAACTTGGACGAAGCATCATCCAGTAGAAGCTTTCTCAAATGACACATCCAGGCAAGTCTGGCAGCATATGTTTTTCACAAAATAAAGCTTTACCGCTACTTTATAATGGACCTGATGCCCTCTAAGATAAGCTGAAGTAACTTAAAAGATAATTAAGCTTATCCGATATGTTGCGCCAACGATTTGTTTGTAATATAAATAATTTATGAGGAATTAACCTTTTAAATGTCATTTGCACCATCTGGCAATTTAACACAGTCGCGCCAGTCTGGACGTTAACCCTTTGAGTGCCAGAGGGGTAACTCTGGCACTCAAAGGGTTAAGGACCAGTGATGGTCCTGGCACGTCATGGAATTCTGGGATAGCAGCATGGCTGCATGCCGCTCTCTACCATCCCGTAATTAAAAGCACCATCCAAGTACTCCTCCAGATCGGACGGTCATTAAGCTAATTCGTTTGTCTGCTAGGCAAGTTTTATCCCACACTGTGCTGTGAACGAATCTAGGCATTCCTAATAAGACAGCAAAGGGTCATCTTGGCCTGCAAGATGAATAATTAGCATACTGTGCCATTAATTAGCATAAACATACCTGGGAACTCTCTGGATTTGCCCCGGAGACTCCGGTTCTGACAGAGCTTTACCGGGTCTCCGGGGCAGAGGCAGATTCCTCCGGATGTGGAGAGTTTCTATTGAAACTCTGCCACATCTGCTTTTTCTCCCGTTGTGCCTCCGTCCCCAGCCTTCTGTGTGACACATTTAACCCTCTGAGTGCCAGAGTGGTACGGAATGCATTGCTTTGCAATGCATTCCGTACCACTCTGGCACTCAGAGGGTTAAATCCCCCCAACACTCGAGTTAAGCCCCGTCCCTTTTTGACGCGATTAGCGTCATTTTTGTTACCCCCTGCTGAACAGAGGACTACCCTCCGGGTAGCCCTCAACTGGAAGTTCCCAGGTATGAGCATAAAGTTCCAGTTAAATATAAAGTTTAATTTCTTAAAAATGATTTATTTTACAAAAAAAAAATGTCTAGATCAACATACAAGCAGATATTAATTCTCTGTAAAATAAATGAATCTTGGTTTGACGAGTCCACTTTAGCCCATTGAGTGCCAGGGGGATGCGCAACACATTGCTTGCAATGAGTTGCTCACCCCTCTGGCATTCAAAGGGTTAAAGAGAAACCCCAGGTTTCGGTTGGACACACACAAGGTTTGCGGTAGTTTTATTCCACCAGTACAAGTCGGTGATGTAGAAGTTGGAATATTCCTGCCCACACTGTTAATTTTGCACATTCTCCGAGAAAATTGACAGTTGAAAAAGATGTTCTCATGGAAACGATACGGCGAGGGGGCAGCGAAAGAGAAATGAAATTCACTTAGCAGTAAACAAACACAAATACAGGGACTGTCAATATGAACTCCGCATTAACTCTTTGGGTGCCAGCAGGGTCGTTTATACATTCCCGATATTCAAAAGATTAACGAGAAAAGTTCAGACTACCACACTGTTTTTACGGGCAGTCGTTTTTATAATGAAAAAATGTTATAGGGTGAGTAAAACATGAGTACCGTCTCCCCTTGCTGGGAGATTTTTATTTTTTGTTAATTTAATTGCAGTTTTTAATTGTGCCCATTAGGTGGTGCTGTTATTATCGCTTATTATGGAGAGCTGTAGCCTATGGCTCAACTTCTCACACAGACTGCATTCTAAGGGAAATTTTGTACTTTGTGCACTAGTTGACATTGATGCTAATGGTTTGATTTCACATAAAATAAGAGGGGTGCCAGAGGGTAGAGATGATGGGAATTGTAGTCTTAAACAGTTGGTGGGTCTCAGGCTGATATTCCCTGGTACAGATCAGTGTTTCCCATCTCTGTCCTCAGGGATCCCTAACAGGACAGGTGTTTAGTGTTCCCTGACTGTGCACAGGTGAGATAATTACATGGCTGAGTCTCTGATTTATTTATTTGTACACAAGTATTAACCCTTTGAGTGCCAGAGTGGTACGGAATGCATTGCTTTGCAATGCATTCTGTAACACTCTGACACTCAAAGGGTTAAAGACCTGAAATATCTGGAGTCCATGAGGGTTGGGAGCCACTAGTATTGGTGGGCAACCTGACACAGTCCAGCTGTTCAGGACTACAACTACGGCTGGCTGGGGATGATGGGAATTGGTAGCCCTGGACAGGTGGAGGGCCGCAGATGGGCAGTTCTTCTCTAAGCTAAGGATGGTCCAAGTCTAGTCCTCAGGGGTCACCAACAGGCCGGGATGTAAGGATTTCCCTGATTACACACAGGTGAGTCAGTCACAATGAATGATCCACTGATTACACACAGGTGAGTCAGTCACAGTGAATGATCCACTGATTACAGGTAACAGGTGAGTCAGTCACAGTGAATGATCCACTGATTATCTCACCTGTGATTAGGGAAATCCTTACATGCCGGGACCCCTAACAGGCCAAGTCTTTAGTGTCTCACTGCTTGTGCACGGGTGAATTAACCCTTTGAGCGCATGAGGAGTACGCAACTCATTGCTCTGCAGTGTGTTGCGTACCCCTCTGGCTGGGGTGATGGGAATTGTAGTCTTGAAGATCTGGAGTATAGAACTAAACCGCTCTGATACCCTAATATAAACACCAATATTGTTGTATCATTAATAATGTATATAAATGTATCTGCAAATAGGGAAAACTTCACTCACCATGGGTCTTACAAGCCATGCATGCAATATCCTGGTGGTTCCAAATATACACCCACTCACCGTGAATCTTCTAAATTAAATATATATATTTTCCAGGTAATCCCAAGTGTTGACTCCATCGGTGCTGGACAAAGGACTCCACACCTTGAAATCTTCAATGTGATAACAAACAAAAAGGTCCGCACTCAGATGGTTAAATTCCAAAATCGTTGCTAATCTTTATTCTTTAAAAACTTGTGAGACATGTAGTCATACACTCCAAAAAACTCCTAACGCGTTTCGGACCTAAACAGCCCGTACTCATAGGCACCGCGGCCGGAAGTTGTGGGAGCTTAAATAGGCAACAATGTATCACTCCCACCTCCCAATGCCGCACACACATATAAAACCCGAACTGGATAAAAAGCCAATCATATATGGAAGCAAGATTGGTTAAACATATGGTTTGTAATCACCTCGTATATAAACAGAAGATACGTAGTCCTGGAAGATCTGGAGGGCCTCAGGTTGTCCAACCTTAGTATAGACAGGTGTTTAATGTTCCAGATTGTACTCAGGTGAGATAATTACACGACTGAGTCTCTGATTATCTCACCTGTGCACCTGTCCTGTTCGGGTCCCCCGAGTAGAGAGCAGGAAACCACTGCGCTAGATTATATGTAATTAGATGTACCTACATTATTATTATTATAATTCTTTACTTGTATATCGCCAACTCATTCTGCAGCGCTGTACAATAGGGATGTACAATAAGCTCAATAAAGTCTCAGTTGTGACTCTTGTGAGATTTGTGTGACATTTGATTGCAGCACTGTCACATTGTGTAGACCAGTGGTTCTCAGCCCGTGCCCTCAGTGGCCAGTAACAGGCCAGGATGTGATGATTTCCTTGTGAAAGCACAGGTGAGTCAATCAATGTGAATGAGCCTCTGACCAACACACTTGTGCCCTAGCAGGCAGGGGAGGGCTGGCAACGTGTGGCCCGCAGGGCAAATACGATCAAGTGGCCCATTTCTACTATTGTGTGAGCCCACTGTCCCAGCCCAACTCCTTTTGTTCATTTTAAAAGTGGCATTAATATCATGAAGTAAAGAAATACCGTGTATCTCACAGCAGAAATCGGCTACACTACTGATACTACAGAGCTTATAATTTAAGCAACGCTACACTAGTGATACTACAGAGCTTACAAAGGAAATACATTATACTACTAGTGTAGCTTCATTTGGATTGTAGCTCTGTGATATAATTTGTGTAGTTCTGTTTCAGTTGGAAGCGCTGTGACATCACTAGTATAAATTGACTTATAGCAACAAGATGGAGAATAAGTGAGGCGGTGGCCCACTGGCCCAGACATATGGCCGGCCCAGGGGGCAATTGCCCCCCTACCCCCCAGGCCAGCCCTCCCCTGCTAGCAGGGGAATCCCTAAGTCCTGGCCTGTTAGTGGCCACTGAGGGCACAGGCTGAGAACCCCTGGTGTAGATATCGGTTACATAGGCTAACAGGACATAGATTGTGCCAAGGAGTTGATGTGCGCAAATTATGATCCTAGGGGTAGATTGAGGTTAACGACTGCATAGAGGACATTCAGCGTGCCGGCACACGTGACTGAGGACACGTACCAGCGAGTCGAACGGGGATCTGAGAGAGACTGCTTTGGTCATGGAGTGGTCAGTTTAAAACCCTGCAGTAGCTTTGTAAACACAAAATACATGACGTCTCAGGACCATCACAGGTCCTTTAGGCGAGGAAACGGTGACGATCCTGAGACATCCCCATTCCTTAAAGGGATAGTAACACTTCGTTTTAACTTTATTGTATTTCGTAGGCATTCAAAAAACATGAAGAACGATATAAGTCTTATCTCTCAAACCTTTATGGTGTGAGAGATATTCACAAGCAAAGTTTCCCCTCCCGCCCCTTTTACCTAGTGTAAGCCATCTCTTCTCAGATGTGGAATCCAGTCCATAGACCAGACAGATAACAGAAGGGGACAATCTTCTTCCTATGAGAACAATGAAAGCCCTGCCCCACCTTGACAAGTTTTTCAGCTTTTTCCCTTATCTTAATTGAAGATTGTCCCTCTCTGCAGTCTACCTGGGCACTTCCCTTCTGATCTGGCTGAACGGGGGGAGGGGGATACTTTGCTTGTGAATATCTCTTAAACCATAAAGGTTTGAGAGATAAGACTTATATCGTTCTTCATGTTTTTTTAATGCCTACAAAATAAAATAAAGATAAAACGAAGTATTACTATCCCTTTAAGGACTTAAAACTGACAGTTTGTATACATTGACAGTAACAGATTTCTTACTGTAGGCACAGCCACAAACTATACGGCAATTAGTGCTGAGTTGGGATTTTTATGCACAAACACCAGTCAATTTTTATGTCGAAATAGTGGTAGATTATGTCTGCGGCACTGTGATATATATATTCCCTATTATCTAAGGCATGGACGTGCCTGTTCAGGGCTACAGTTCCCATAATCCCTAGCTAGCTGATGGTTAGCTAGTGAGGATGGGAATTGTAGTCCTGAACCGCTGGTGGGCATCAGGTTGGAAGCCAGTGATCTAAGACATGGGCATCCAGAAGGTGGCCCCTCTGAGCACAAAGTGTGGCCCGTCTGAGATTTTAACCCTTTAAAGTGGATGTGTCACCTATGTATAACACAGCATAAATAGTTAGGCTACATATCGAATACTACTAAAATGGTATTAATTTTTTTTTAAGTTTTATTAGGTGCAAATTTAACTTAGAAAGTCTGGGATGTAGCTACTTCCGCATAGACTGCTCTGCCTCTGCTCTCCTCCCCCCTCCGATGGGAGGATTCTGTCTGTAAGCTGGAGCAGTCTCATTGGCTAGATATCGATATCTAGCCAATGAGATCGCTTCAGCTTACAGACAGAAGCCTTCTTCAATGGAGGAGAGAGGCAAGCAGAGGCAATAGCATAACTATTTGTTATGTTGTACATAGGAGACACATCCCCTTTAACCCCTTAACGACCAGCGGTCGCGGGGTGTGTGGTCCTTTAAGGATCCGATAGGGAATTTTGGCGTGCCGCCCCACGTGACTGATCATGTGGGGCGGCACGCCGAACAGAGGGATTGAAAGAGATCGCTCCGGTCTTGGAGCGATCAAATTCAGTCCCCGGTATTACTCACCGCGCTCCTACAGGGGCGCGGTGAGTAATAGTACGTGATGTACCAGGACCGTCACTGGTCCTTAAATGCCGGACCAGCGTGACGGTCCGGGTACGTCACCGGACATGAAGGGGTTAATAACCACCCGATCCGGACCTTTTTTTTTTTTTTTTTTTAAGCGAGGTAAATTCTGGGATGGTAGAGCAGCTCGCAGATGCACTGCCATTCCAGAATTCCATGACGTGCCCGGACCGTCACCAGGCCATCACGCTAGTCCCAGCATGTCATGGGTCCAAAATGCGTTAAGGACCCATGAGGTGTCAGGACCGTCATTGATTTTAGGGCTCCCCACAAGGCTGCACGCTGTTCGTGGAGTCCTGAATCGGATAAGCAAAAAAAAAAAAAAAATGCTACGTGATCCTTAAGTGCTAGCCGCGTGTGTGCTGTCGGTCCTTAAGAGGTTAAGAAAAAAAATTAGCTAAATAGCCACCGCAGACGGATAATGTAGGCATCTGCCAAAAGTCCCAAATTATGAATTGTGAGTGTGGCGTGCACCAGTTTAATACTACTTCATAGACTATTATTTACATCATTGGATGCTAGAAAGATCTTCAGAGCATTGCGGAACAATGCGTTGGAGATCTCTCTAGCAATCAAGAGGTTAAAGCTTTTTTCATTTGTGCTTGTTATAGGTAAAGGATATTTTGTGTGCTAGGAAACAGTGGATGGGACTTGGGGTGGGGTCATGTGACATGGGCATCCACAGGAAATTTTGCAGGGAGGGGCAAAGCCATAATATGCCCCCCAGGCCTGACCCTATATTTATGTTCTCCATCCAGTTGGCAGGAAGAGGGCAGATTATTATCTGCAGCGCACGGAGGCTCTCCAGCAGCCTCTGCGTGCTTAACCTCTTAACGACCCTTGATGTTCATAGTACGTCATGGGTAGATCTGAGTTAACGACCCATGACGTCATGGAATTCCGGGCTCCCCCCGCGGCTGCATGCCGTTTGGCAAGTCCGGAATCCAAAAAAAAAAAGCTCTGTGGTCCTTTAGTGACCGCCGCATGCCTGCGCGGCCAGTCATTAAGGGGTTAACAAACGGGTTGAGAACCAGGGGAGGGACAAAAACAATTCAGAGATGTGAAGACTGCAAAAAAATAAAAGAATACACTTATCTGCAGCATGCGCCCACTGGCTATGCTACATGACAATCTCGCGCTGTCATGCAGTGCGAGATTGTCACACCATGCTGTTTAGCCATGTGACCTGCTGAAACAGTTGAATGTCTGCACGCTCTTCTGTGTGCGACCATCAAAAGTGAACCGTCTCATCTACACCAGTTAAAGTGGAACTATTACCTCTATACAAGGTTACCTCATTGCCATCCTCATATAGCGACAAGCTTTAATCTTTGTTGTTGTTTTTTTTTGTTATAAAATGCATGCTGTGGCGAAAACGAGCCGCGGCCTTACTTCCTGACACAATGAGGTTACAGCTCTGCACCGCAGCCTGTCAATCATCTTCTGTTCCTCCCCAAGTAGTGCTGCTTTCCAACCAGCTTACATGGAGAAATCCTCCGTCATCTGAGGAGGTTGGAACACGACAATAGTTGGGGAGGGAACAGACAAAGATTAACAAACTGCGGTGCAGAGCCGTACCCACAGTCTGTCCAGAAGCAATGCATTGCATACCCCTCTGGCACTCCAAGGGTTAAGGGCAGGGGCGGACTGACCATTCGGGCATTCGGTCACGGACCGAGGGCCCGTGACCGAGGGGGGCCCGCCGCCACCACCAGCATTTATTATGTTAATGTCTCATGACCGTCCACCTGCCATTTAGGTACCCACGCCGATTTAAACATGTGCTGCACTGCCACTCCATGAGGCACTGAGGCCTCACATTATAGCCTGTCAGTCTGTCACTGCCATACTGATGCCACATTGCCACTCAAATATCCAGCGCTTGCTGCCAGAGTCCAGACTTACTCCGTTACTCTGGCTGTCAGCAAGCGCTTGTAAGTGCCTCTTTCTCCGCTCTGCGCATGGCTTACGCGACCTTTGGGTCTGCGCAGCATGCAAGTGATGATGGGTGGAGGGAGTGACAGTCAGCAAATCAGCACTGTCAGGGCCAGCCCTCCATGGGGGACATCACGTGGGAGGCTGTGCAGCTTCTGTACGCAGTGGAGGGGCAGTGAGTGGTGCCGGGAGAGCACAGAGGTAATAATATGGACATATGACATCTTTTAATCTATACCTATGTAGGAAGTGACGTTAAACCTTTAACCCTTTGACTGTCAGACAGGTTTTGCATACCCCCTCTGGCACTCAAAAGGTTAAACATCTATAGCAAGTAATGCTGAATATTAATACATGAGCCAAGACTATTAAAAAGCCCAAGTCAACTACCAACACAGAGTTATGCTGGCATCATTTTATTTTGTATTTTTAATAACTGTGAAATCACCAAGTTAAATTAAATTCAATTAAGGACTTTGAACTAAAAAAAAGCCAGATTTGCCATTATTCTATTTTTCCTTCCTCTGTCTTCAGTTTTACAAAATAAGACTTGTGAAGCCCAATACAAGGTCATTATATAAAGGCCACCCACCCCCAGCCATAGCCTATATTTGATTAATAAAAAGGGTGCCAGTGTGTGAATGGGAGTGCTAGTGGATGCATGTGTGTGCCAAACTGTTAATATGTGTGTTAACATATCCATATGTGTATTCTAGTGTCTGCTACTGTATGCATAGGACTGCCAGGGTGTGAATTTGTGTGCTAGTGTATTCACTTGTATGTACTAGTGTGTGAATATGTATACCAGTGTGTGAATTTGTGCACTAGTGTGTATGTGTGTCTGTGCGTGCAAGTTAGTGTGTAACAAGAAGAGGAGGGCAAATAGGGGCATAATTTATGCACAATATATCAGGTATACAAAAAATCATGTGTAAGGTGATGTACCATAGACCGCACACAAACCAGAAGAGAGCCACAGTAAATAGTAAACAATGATTTCTTGGAAATAGTCATTTCACACTAAAGGTGCTTACTCATAAATCTATTAGTAAGAAACTTTAGTGCAGAACTCGTTAGATTGCTTGGATTTTGTCCCAATGTCCACATGTAAATATTCTGATGACTATTCCAAGAAATTATTTATTACTTTTATTGTGGCTCTCTTCCGGTTTGAGTGCGGTTTATTGTACATCATATTATCACGAGAATAAACAGCTCTGACAACTGCTCTAGTCGGACGGTCACATCTGGTGGTGAGTTACACATGATTTTTTTGTATAGCTGATATATTGTGCACAAATGATGCCCCCATTTGCTCTCTTCTTCTTGTTGTACACTAAAACACATGCACACACTGACAGACACACACACACGTGCACAAATTCACACACTGGTACACATATTCACACACTAGCACATACACGTGTATACAGTAGCACATACATTCACATACTTGCACATACATGCCTACACTAACACACATTCACACACTGGTACATACTAACACACATTCACACACTAGCACACATAGTACACATATTCACACACTAGTATATACATTCACACCCTGGAACACACACATGTATGCACTAGAACAGACATTCTGATCGCTATTTCCAATAAATTATTTTTTACTTTTATGGTAGCAGCGTCCCCATGTTTTCTGCCACACTCTTTCCCTCCCATGTCTTTTGCCTTTATTCTCACAGTCAGTTTCTGTTGTTCTCACTCCTACCTACCTAACCTTCCCTGTTTCACTGCCTCTTGCCTTCCAGTACCCCACTGTCTCCCTGCTGTTACTCTATAAACCAGCATATGATGTGTAGACATACTAGCTTGTATTATGTCTAGTTTGAAGAATACCAGAATGGCCTGGGGAGTAATGGATGGCCTGGGGGGGTAATGGATGGCTTGGGGGTTTGGGGATGACCTGGGGGGTACTGGATGGTCTGGGGGGTAATGGATGGCCTGGGGGGTTATTGGACTTCTGAAATGGTGTAGAGTATCTTAATTTGTTTAATGTGAAACTTCTGGATGGGAGAAGCGTGTATATGTGTGGGGGGAGGGTAAGTGTGCGGGGCTGAGGATGTAGTGGGGGGCTAAGGATGTAGTGGGCGGTGGGGCATATGATATCATGGGGGAGGGGCCACTGATGTCATTGGCAGGGGGCCCAGACCTCTTTTTGGACCAGGGGCCCTGGGTCCTGTCAGTCCACCCCTGGTTAAGGGTTATCTCTGTAAGAGGATGACAATGAGGTAAACTTGTATAGGGGTGATAGGTCCCCTTTAACTGCAAATTTAGTCTCTAAAGTGCTGCCATTTGTACCCAAAAGACAGAGCGTGACGTCCTGCTTCTCCTCTGTATGTTCAGTCAGCAACAACTCTGTAACAGCATGTTAGCGGAGCAATGCGTTGCGTACCCCTCTGGCACTCAAAGGGTTAAGGGCTCCTTGAGGACCGATAAGATCACCTCCCGGTTAGGACAAGAAGGGATATCAATCGCCTGAAATTTACATTCTGGGGGAACTTCAAGGGTTAATATTTCAGAGATCTCAGGGTTAGCTCATTTTGAAAGTTCCCATGGATGACGACAGGTTAAAACGCACCACGTACCCCTCTGCCACTCGAAGGGTTAATTGTACCATTGATCTGTATAACAATTTTAATGCTGAAATAAGGATTTCTGATCAGGTGACCCAGGACGGGAAAAAAAACATACATGGGTTCCCCTGATCTAAGGTGCCAGATTGCTACTTTAACCATTTGAGTGCCTTTGTAAACCTTTCTGGCACTCAGAGGGTTAATGCAGGCCTCTTATGAAATGTTCACTTTGCAGGACTTCACAAGAGCCAGAGCAGCCCTGCAGTATATCTCATTAGCGCTCCCCGTTAAAACCATGACCTAGCTACATTACCGTTATCGCTTCATCAGCTGCTGAAAATGGCGGCTCAGAACTTTTTCCAGTTAACTTTTAATTATCTTAATTTGAAAATGACTCGGCGATGTGCATTAGCACTTAAATTAAAATACATTTTTCCACTTTTCTCATCCAAGACATTTTGAATTCCCCACGGGAATTTTGCTGTGGAAATGTCCTACCTCGACAATAGCTGTCTTTATTCCCTGGCAAATGAGTTATGAATAATCTTGTTTTAATCAATTTCAAATCATGGTTTTCCCAAAGCACAGAGACTTTCACCTTGCAATCTTCCCACGTCCCACAGTAATTACTGCTTGTCTGTCCCATGTCTGTAATGCAGGAGAAATGCTGTCTATAAGTCAAGTCTGCAATTTAACCCTTTGAACGCCAGAGAAGAATCCAATGCATTGCAAAGCAATGTGTTAGATACATCTCACTGTCTGATCTCGTAAACACAGGGACACCAGGGTGATACACTTATATACACACACCACACAGTCTGATCTCCTAAACACAGGGACACCAGGGTGATACACTTATGTACACACCACACAGTCTGATCTCCTAAACACAGGGACACCAGGGTGATACAGTTATATACACACCACACAGTCTGATCTCCTAAACACAGGGACACCAGGGTGATACACTTATGTACACACCACACAGTCTGATCTCCTAAACACAGGGACACCGGGGTGATACAATTATATACACACCACACAGTCTGATCTCCTAATCACAGGAACACCAGGGTGATACACTTATATACACACCACACAGTCTGATCTCCTAAACACAGGGACACCAGGGTGATACACTTATATACACACCATACAGTCTGATCACCTAAACACAGGGACACCAGGGTGATACACTTATATACACACCACACAGTCTGATCTCCTAAACACAGGGACACCAGGGTGATACACTTATATACACACCATACAGTCTGATCTCCTAAACACAGGGACACCAGGGCGATACACTTATATACACATCACACAGTCTGATCACCTAAACACAGGGACACCAGGGTGATACACTGCTATACACACCACACAGTCTGATCTCCTAAACACAGGGATACCAGGGTGATACACTTCTATACACACCACACAGTCTGATCACATAAACACAGGGACACCAGGGTGATACACTTCTATACACACCACACAGTCTGATCACCTAAACACAGGGACACCAGGGTGATACACTTATATACACATCACACAGTCTGATCTCCTACACACAGTGACACCAGGGTGATACACTTATATACACACCGCAGTCTGATCTCCTAAACACAGGGACACCAGGGTGATACACTTCTATACACACCACACAGTCTGATCTCCTAAACACAGGACACCAGGGTGATACACTTATATACACACCACACAGTCTGATCTCCTAAACACAGGGACACCAGGGTGATACACTTCTATACACACCACACAGTCTGATCTCCTAAACACAGGGACACCAGGGAGATACACTTCTATACACACCATACAGTCTGATCCCCTAAACACAGGGACACCAGGGTGATACACTTCTATACACACCACACAGTCTGATCTCCTAAACACAGGGACACCAGGGTGATACACTTCTATACACACCACACAGTCTGATCTCCTAAACACAGGAACACCAGGGTGATACACTTCTATACACACCACACAGTCTGATCTCCTAAACACAGGGAACACCAGGGTGATACACTTCTATACACACCACACAGTCTGATCTCCTAAACACAGGGACACCAGGGTGATACACTTCTGTACACACCACACAGTCTGATCTCCTAAACACAGGGACACCAGGGTGATACATTATATACACACCACACAGTCTGATCTCGTAAACACAGGGACACCAGGGTGATACACTTATATACACACCACACAGTCTGATCTCCTACACACATAGCAATGCTATTTGTGTTGCTGATGTCGGAGCAGATCCTCTCCACAAGTGAGGGAGCAGAGAGGATGCGTTCAAACGTCAGGGTTGCTGTACTGGTGGCGATGTGTAAGGGAGGGCATCCCTTAAACATCATGACCTGTATGACAACCTTGCATATTAATGATTAAATTCGACCTCCCTTCACTTGCATACTTAACTCTTAGTACATATGGCATTGTGTGTCCCCACTGCCAAGGTCATGTGCTTCCCACACACTCGCCAGACACACATTGCCATAGCATCCAGCTTTAGTGCATCTCCCTCTGGAGTCCAGTAACATATAATTGGTTTACAGGATAAGAAATATCAGGATAGACTAAAGGATCTGAACATGTATAGCTTGGAGGAGAGAAGAGAGAGAGGGGATATAATAGACACATTCAAATACATGAAGGGATTCAACAAAGTGCAGGAAGGAAGTACATTTCAAAGGAGTAAAACTGTTAGGACAAGAGGCCAAAGTCTAAAACTAGAGGACACAGGTTTAGACGTAATGTAAGAAAGTTTTACTTCACTGAGAGGGCAGTAGATAAGTGGAACAGTCTACCAGAAGAAGTGGTAGAGGGTAATACAGTGAAGGGATGTAATCATGCATGGGATAGTCATAAGGCTGTCCTGAACGTAAGACAAGACCAAGGACCAAATAAGTTTTGAGTTTTTTTACAGCAGGAAAAGTAGGCAGACTAGATGGGCTGAAATGGTTCTTATCTGCCCTCAAATTCTATAGTTGTCTCTCTTGACATGATATCCAGAACTAATTAAAGATTAATTGTGGGAGACCAGTCCACTCAGAATTGATCCATAGTGGCCATTAGGATTTTCTCGTGCTCCTGTATATGGGTCCCAATAATTCTTGTTGGATGGAGTAAAAGTTGGGTCCGTGATGTACCAAATATGATGGCAACCCACGAGCAGTTTCTTCTGGCGATGTTACAGTCCATAAAAGTTCATAATATCTTAGGATAAAGAGCAACGCTAAACTGCTGTAATAACAAAACGAGTCTGAGACGCCGTGGTGCCTGTGCGCGGGCCAAAACAGGGGTGGAGGAAACTCGCAGGGGGCGTGGAGAGGACCCAGCAAATGGAACTGAGTGCCTGAATGAGTCCCAAATGTTTTCGCAGACTCCGTCTGCTTCCCCATACACAGGAGCATGAGAGGACGCAGTTCGCTTGCTACCCAAGGAGAGAGACCCGTTTGATGTGCATAAAGCCCAAGAAGGGCCACTGTGAGTGCAATATATTTGATTTGTTTTTACTTCACTTTTATAAATTACTACACTTTGTTTCTTGTCATGTGCGCTGTTTTTCAGTGATTCCGGACCCAGTTTTGCTACTAGTGGACAAGGCCACTATATATTGATCTCTGCTGCACTGACTAAGGACTCCATCAATTCATTTCCATCATCCATTGAACTAACTCATCCATTTATTGGTCATTTCATCTATATCATTTCATCCTCATCTTTTCATCTCATTTTTGTTTCATGTCATTGGACTCATTCATTATGTCATAATTCATTGCATTTATTTTTATCTTGCTACAATATAGTTTTCATTGGTGCTTGTAGACAGTGCTATGTATTGTATGTGCTATTTCATTATTTATTCCATTATTTTTTACCATTTATCTAGTTTGTATAGCATTAGGAGCGCTCAACCCTGAGGATATTGTTTATTTTTCCGTTTTAAACTGTAATAACTCTGGAAATATACATCTCTCCGCGGTGGGAGTACCCTTATTTTACTCAGTAGGAAAATCCCTACAATATATATATTTTCATAAAAAAAAGTTTACTGCTCCTTTAAAGCTTATATCAACTAATTCCCCATCTGGCAACTAGCTGCTCAGCCAGTAATTACCTGGTTAAATAGAATGAGACCCTGCTCCGGGGCTGACAGACAGTAGAGAGCTCAGACATCTTTCCATAGTGACGCCTGCATGCCTGTGCGGTCAGTCCATTTTGGAGCCGAACGGCTCCTAGCAACACCTCCTAGAGCAGGCTGGGACTGACAGCACAGGTGCACAGACGTCACAATGGCAAGATGTCTGCGCTCTACTGCCTGTCAGCCCCGGAGCAGGGTCTCATTCTGTTTAACCAGGTAATTATTCTGGCGACTAGCACTACTGAGCAGCTAGTCGACAGATGGGGAATTAGTTGACATAAACTTTAAAACAGGTGGTAGTTCCGCTTTAAAGGGATAGTAATACTTCGTTTTATCTTTATTTTATTTTGTAGGCATTAAAAAAACATGAAGAACGATATAAGTCTTATCTCTCAAACCTTTATGGTTTAAGACAGGGCTCAAAATTTCCACTCGCCTACTCGCATTTTGCGAGTAGATATTTAGTGAGGGCGAGTGGAAACTGAAGCCCTGTATTCAGTTTGAATATAAGCTTTCCCTCGCGGTGCTAGGGTGCTAGTGTCCCACCTCCTCCACTCTGCAGTTTGGCGACATCTCGCAAGGGGCCAGCGCCAATATGACAAGTTCCATCCTTCCGCATCATCACGCTCCCCTGCGGGCCGTGATGACATAACAACAGAGAAGAGGAAGAGGGCAGAGGCACCGGAAGAGAAGCGCTTGCTGCCAGCAGACTGATCGTTACTGTCTGGCTGCAAGCGCTTCTCTTCCGGTGCCTCTGCCCTCCTCCTCTTCTCTGTCTGTATGTCATCACGGCCCGCAGGGGCGCGTGATGATGCGGGCGGGCAGGAGGGATAAAGAGAGGTGCAAGGGGGGAGAAAGAAGTACAAGGTAGGAGAAAGAGACACATGGGGGAGAAAGAAGTACAAGGGAGGGGAAAGAGACACATGGGGGAGAAAGAAGTACAAGGGAGGGGAAAGAGACACATGGGGGAGAAAGAAGTACAAGGGAGGGGAAAGAGACACATGGGGGAGAAAGTACATGGGGAGAAAGGGAGATACAAGGAGGAGAAATTACATGGGGGAGAAAGAAGAGGCACATGGGGGAGAAAGAGGAAGTACATGGGGGAGAAAGAGGAAGTACATGGGGGAGAAAGAGAGGCGCAAAGGGGAGAAAGAAGTACATGGGGGAGAAAGAGAGGCGCAAAGGGGAGAAAGTACATGGGGGAGAAAGAGAGGCACAAAGGGGAGAAAGAAGTACAAGGGGGAGAAAGAGAGGCACAAAGGGGAGAAAGAAGTACATGGGGGAGAAAGAAGAACCTGATATGGGTGGAGTTAAAGGCGGGGACATGGGTGGTGTTAAAGGCGCTGCTATGGGTGGGGCTAGGAGTGGAAACTGGTGGCGAGTAACTTTTCAGGCCTGGCTAGTAGCTCAGGACTTGAAATTTTGAGCCCTGGTTTAAGAGATATTCACAAGCAAAGTATTCCCCCCCGTTCAGCCAGATCAGAAGGGAGGTGCCCAGGTAGACTGCAGAGAGGGACAATCTTCAATTAAGATAAGGGAAAAACCTGAAAAACTTGTCAAGGGGGGCAGGGCTTTCATTGTTCTCATAGGAAGAAGATTGTCCCCTTCTGTTATCTGTCTGGTCTATGGACTGGATTCCACATCTGAGAAGAGATGGCTTACACTAGGTAAAAGGGGCGGGAGGGGAAACTTTGCTTGTGAATATCTCTCAAACCATAAAGGTTTGAGAGATAAGACTTATATCATTCTTCATGCTTTTTTAATGCCTACAAAATAAAATAAAGTTAAAACGAAGTATTACTATCCCTTTAAGGTGGACCAACTCTAATGGCACAGTGTTAATTGCATTCACAGTACACAAATTAGATCTGTCTGAGCCAAAACTTGGACGCCCCTGCATTAGTGTGAGAACTTGCATTTTTCAGCTGGAAAACACTAAAACTTTACTGTTCTCTTTACAAGGGTTTCTCACAGGCAAAAGGGCAGTGTGAAGAGGCTGCTGGGAAGTAATAACACAATATGCTGCTTCCATATGTTCTGAGCGTAGGAGGAAACGAGGCCTATGGAAGCTCTTGGCATCAGCGATGAATAATACATCTAGATGATCCTTTTTTTAATTTTATATTTTTTGGAGCTTAGAAAGAGATTTTGCTTGGAAAGTATTAGAATCATTATCCAATGCCCTGTGGGTATAACAAGACCTATATTGGAAGGAAAATCAGATATTCAGTAATTATTTATGTGGATTACAGGACACATTCTCACATCGCTTTACTTCAGAGGCAAAGAAACAAAATAGGAGTTCTAATGGGACTATTTTGGGGTCCTATTTAGAAAGCAAAATATGAGCAATTATGGAGCAAACCAAATGCAGCACAGCAGGATAAATAGAAAATATCATTGAATTAAATTGAGTTTTTAACCCCTTGAATGCTAGAGAGGTCTCCATCGCATTGCGAAGGAGTTATAATTACAATTTTCCTCCAGTGGTGCAGTTGGTATGGTCCAGAATCGATTGTCTTTCTCTTTCTGCAGAAGAACCTTTCCCTTTACAATCTCGGCCTCTGGTGATGTTATCACAATGGTTACGTTACGATATACACACCTCCCAACATTTCATATCACCAATGAGGGACACCTGGGGGTGTGGCTGGTGGGAGGGGCACTACCAGGAATTCTTACTTTATTTCACGACCTATTGACACCTCTTTGTGTAGCTGAATAAATGATGTAGAGCAAAATCAAATTATTTTATTTACACAGACTAATTTATTAACACAGATACTGAAGTTTATACAAATAATTATGTGATTTGTTTTGCTGTGGAGCAATGTGTTACACTTATATACACACCACACAGTCTGATCTCCTAAAGACAGGGACCCCAGGGTGGGAAAGAGGAACAGAGGGATTTGGGCCTTAAAAGGGACTGTATTTCCTGAAGAGGAACACTTGGAAGTTACGGACCCCTAATATATCCTAACGAGGGACACTTGGGAAGTATGAACCCCTAATATATCCTAAAAAGGGACACATGGGAGGTACAGAGCCCCAATATCTCCTAAAGAGGGACACTTGGGAGATATGGACCCCTAATATCTCCTAAAGAGGGACACGTGGGATATACGGGGTTCTGATATCTCCTAAAGATGGACACTTGGAAGGTGTGGACCCTAATATCTCCTGAAGAGGGGCAAATAGGAGATATTGACTCTAATATATCCTAAAGAGGGACACTTGGGAGAGCTGAAGCTCTAATATCTGCTAAAGAGGGACACTTGGAAAGTATGAGTATCTCCTAAAGAGGGACACTTGGGAGGTACGGACCCCTAATATCTCTTAAAGAGGGAGACTTGGGAGGTATGGGCCCCTAATATCTCCTAAAAAGGAAGACTTGGGAGATATGGACCCCTAATATCTCCTAAAGAGGGACACGTGGGATATACGGGGTTCTGATATCTCCTAAAGATGGACACTTGGAAGGTGTGGACCCTAATATCTCCTGAAGAGGGGCAAATAGGAGATATTGACTCTAATATATCCTAAAGAGGGACACTTGGGAGAGCTGAAGCTCTAATATCTGCTAAAGAGGGACACTTGGAAAGTATGAGTATCTCCTAAAGAGGGACACTTGGGAGGTACGGACCCCTAATATCTCTTAAAGAGGGAGACTTGGGAGGTATGGGCCCCTAATATCTCCTAAAGAGGGACACTTGGGAGGTACGGACCCCTAATATCTCTTAAAGAGGGAGACTTGGGAGGTATGGGCCCCTAATATCTCCTAAAAAGGAAGACTTGGGAGGTATGGGCTACTAATATCTCCTAAAGAGGGAGACTTGGGAGGTATGGGCCCCTAATATCTCCTAAAGAGGGATACTTGAGAGGTATGGACCCCTAATATCTCCTAAAGAGGGACACTTGGGAGGTATGGACCCCTAATATCTACTAAAGAGGAACACTTGGGAGGTACGGACCCCTAATATCTCCTAAAGAGGGACACTTGTGAGGTAGGAACCCCTAATATCTCCTAGAGATGGACATTTGGGAGGTGTGAACCCGTAATATCTCCTAAAGAGAAGCACCTGAAAAGTGCAGAGCCCTAATATCTCCTATTGAAGGACATGGGAGGTATAGTACAGGATAATCTAGATTTTTATTTTAGTCTGCAGGCTGCAGTCAGGGTCAGATTTCCCATTAGATGAAGTAGGCAGCTATTTATGGTTCCAGATTTTGAATGGCTTAACAGCTGTGGTGGCCACACCCACATTCTGAAATAGGGGTGTGGCCAGAGCAATTCCTGAACCAGAAACCAACTTCTGACTTCAGATGGCTAGTTTATTTATCAGATTCCTGGTTATTAATGCTTTGGAGACATCTCTAGAATCCAAAAGTTTAACCCCTTAAGGACCGGAGGTTATGGGACATTTCTGTCCCATAACGTCCGCATAGGGGCACTTTGACGAGCCGGTACACGTGACCTGTCACGTGTATCGGCGCGTCACTATGGGGCCTGATAGAGATCGCTCCGATCTTGGAGCGGTCTATTTCATGCCCTATTTTTACTTACAGCGCTCCCGGTAGAGCGCTGTAAGTAAAAAGTACGTGACGTACCAGGACCGTCAAGGGTCATTCGAGCAAGTTTACCCTTGACGGTCCTGGTACGTCAAGGGTCCCTAAGGGGTTAAGAACCCTTTTTTGCTATTTTATAAGGGTACTTTCTGTTTACAACAGTGGGTGGAGGTGGGGTCATATGATTTGGAGGTGGGGCCATGGGTAAATCCAGCCCTGTCTGCAGTATATACTGGCTTTACACGCACAAGAAAATTGGACTAATTCTGGAACAAGCTAATTGCACCATAAGGGATAAATAAAAATGATTGACAGTTCTTGATTCAGACCGGACCATTTTGAATCCTACAGAGGTTTACATACAACACATTGCAGATCAATGCACCATAGACTGCTGTGGAAATCAATGGCTTCCCTTATAATTGGTCATTTTTTTTTTAGATTGCAAGCTCTCAAGGTCAGGGACTGACTGAGACTGATGAAGTAAGTTCTGGTGCCTTAGGCAAAGAGATAAAATGACTTGTACCAAGAGCTGACACACAAACTGAATCAGCTTCACAGCAGGCTGACCATACGCACCGTTTTAAACGGGACAGTACCGTTTTTTTCATATTTCCAGTCTGTCCCGTCTTTTTAATATAAATGTCAATTTGTCCCGTTTTTTTTCATATAACTTATATATAGTTTTTAAATTTTTTGTAAAAAACTGAACACCGCTTGTTTATTTCTCATAAGATAAAGTAAATTGGAACTGTGGTTTTACTGTACACATTGATTACCATAGAGTCTTATGACTCGAGTGACTCATAACTGTCTAAGACTCTCGAGTCTATGGTAAATTACCATAGAGTCTCTTAGACAGTGATATGATGACAAGTCATATGACTTTATGGTAATCAATGCGTACAGTAAACACAGTAAAACCAGAGAGGAAGTTCTGATTTACTTCAGGGGCAGGCTTTTTGGCCAGAGAGAGAGAACACCGCTAGTAAGAGAGGGAACAAACATGTTCTCGCTGTTTGCAGCTTACTGCGATTGGACACGGAGTGAAGGAGTCCCACTGTCCGTCTGTCCCACACCCGTCCCGTTTTTGTCTCAAGGAAATATGGTCAGCCGACTTCACAGCCAGAATTAACTCTAAATACCAGAGTCTCAGGGACAATTCCAGACCATTTCCAGGCAAGGACATTGGACAAGTTCTGTTCTGAACGCTCTAAAGCTGCACTATGTTCTGATGCATTCTGCACATAATAATTACCAGGGTAAACAGTACCGTGGGGTTCAATGTCATACCTCCCACCATTTTAAATGGCCAAAGAGGGACATTAGTGTTTTTGGTGATGTTGCTAGGGGCGTAGCTGATGGTTGGGGCATTACCGAAAATTTTTAGGCTATTTCGTGACCTATCGACACCGATTTGTGTAGCCAAATAAATGACTTAGAACAAAACCAAAGTGTTTTATTCCCACAGCCTAATCTATAATCAATTTTATAAACACATAAACAAACATTAATGTGAGTTTCATTGCTGTAGAGCGACATTATACACTTATTTACACAATACAAAGTCTGATCTCCTAAAAAGAAGGACATCAGGGTGGGAAAGAGGGACAGAGGGATTTGGGTCTAAATTAGGGACTGTCCCTCCTAAAGAGGGACACTTGGGAGGTATGCAATGTTAGAATATGCTGATTTTTAAAAGCAGATGTATTATCGGCCGAGGCAACTCAGCCTAAAAAAAAGCATTAAAGAAGAACATTAGACAAAATAGACTGTCAAGTGATCAACACAGTATAATCTATTTAGTGAGATCTGAACTGCTCTTTCAGTGGTGAGCTATTATATTGTGATAAGGACCTAGAGGTTATGCCATCTAAATAGCTAACAAGCTGCTGCTTTTCTAACTGTTTAGAGTGTATTTTACTTTTTATAATCATGATAAAACTGCACTGATAATGAGGGAATATAACCCATGTCATTCAAGAAAGCACTTGTCACTAAGACATTGCAACACCCCAACCCCATCATCTCCTCCATCCATTATACCTATCTATATACGGGCATTTATTTTATAGATGTAAAATTATAACTACTAAATGGGTCAGTGTTGTTGCACAGTTTAGTTTTTGCACCACTTAAAGGGATAGTAATGTTTCATAATAAAAGCAGCTCTACTTAATCATCATAATATTTGGACTTTGGAGAGTGTTATTTCAGTTCTGTCAGAGTTGGGAGATTTGGGAGATAAGACTTATATCATTTTAATGATTTTTTAAGAGCTACAATATAAAATAAAATTATTTTCAAGTATTACCATCCCTTTAAAGCAATGACAAGGGACGTGATGGGAGCTGCCCTCCATGAGCGTCATCATATATTATTGTCAGACGTCCAGATTGTGCTTTAGGGGTGCCGTGAGCAAAAAAAAAAAAAGACGAGAATCAGCAGCTAGCGGTCAGCGTTTCTGTTTAGAGTGGATCTTACTTCTCACAGTCTTAAAACAAAACTTACAGTGATCACGTGGGAAACAAACCCTTGCGCTTGTAGTTATTATAGCTCTGTCTTACAGATGGCGCCACTGAGAACTTGTGAGCTGCTGTAGTTTACGTCCATTACCCTTATATTTTTACGCGTCTTTATTTTAGTTGTAAACCCATAATCATTAGTAAGAATTCAACTGCTGACACTGCACCATAAGTTACATTTGTTATTGCTCTATTGGTTGCATCACCAAGAGCAAGTCTAGCTCATACATGGGTGTAATAGTCTGCAATCTGTTTATTTAAATTGTATGTGTTTTTAAATAAAAAATAAATAAATAAATAAATATATATATATATATATATATATATATATATATATACATAGTAACATAGTAAATTAGGTTGAATAAAGACACAAGTCCATCAAGTACAACCTTCTCCTCATACCCCAGTAATTTTATAGCTTTCCTGCTACCAAATAAGTTAGTCTTTATCAGACCTTCCTGATCAGCCTACTAATAAACAGTATAACTCTGTATGTTCCCTTTGGAAAGAAATGTATCTAATCTTCTCTTGAATGTATCCATTGTAAATATAAACATAATATATATGTCTGGGGCAAGATGCACTAAGGGGAGATGCTGTGGTGGTGTGCTTGGCAATGTGTGGGGCGCACGTACCTTTGACGATGTAGACACATATCAGAATGTGTTCTGGCAGTTACTATGTGGCCTAATGGCTAAGGAGCTGGTTCTGCATGTTCTGAAATCCGGGTTTGAATCTGTTTGTCATTATTTTTTAGCTTTAATAATGAGTTACATTTTAAATTAAATAAATATTAACAACAACAAAAACTGTTCTTAATATTGCAGCGTTTAACCCTTTTAGTGCCTCAGAGGTATACAATCCACATCCCTACGGCACCGAAGCAGTTTAAAGGGATAGTAAACTCCAAAAAAACCTGTTAGTGAAATGATAGGGATAATAAAAATATACTTACTGCCCTCATTCCCATCTCTCACACCGTTATAGTTTGAGAGATGTAATTAAATAAAGACCTTTGTTCCCTCCCCCTTCTGCCTGACGAGCTGTAAAGCTGTCAGAGGCAGAATCCAGTCGCCCGACTGTAGGCGGCTCTTCAGGAGCGCTGTCATCTAGATATCTAACTATAATTACTTCATCGGTATGGTCTACAACGTGTGCCTGGCTTGCAAGCACACATTGTAGACCATTCCGATGAAGTAATTATAGTTAGATATCTAGATGACAGCGCTCCTGAAGAGCCGCCGTCTGGTCCCGGAAGCAGGATCTCATGACACCGCTGTACAGCGGACACATGAGAAGGGGGAGGGAGCGGAGGTCTTTATTTTCTTACATCTCCCAAACCATAATGTTTTGAGAGATGGGAATGAGGGCGTTAAGTATGTTTTTATTATTCCTATCAATTGGCTTACGTTTTGTTTTTGAGTTTACTATCACTTTTAAGACACCTGAGTACTCGCGTCCAATCTCCCAGGATTCCCTGGTGATCGTCTTGATTCGGGGCATGTCAAGAGAGTGTCAGAGGTGTGATGGGGGCTGACCTACATGAGTGTCGCCATATATTATTGTCAGATGTCCAGATTTTGTGTTAGGGGTGCCTTGAGAAAAAAAAAAAGACAGCCACCGTTCTAGTGGTCAGATAAATAGCAAATAACTTTTAGTTCCATTTAGACTGCATCTTACTTCTCACAATCTAAAAAAAAAAAAAAAAACTAGCGCTGATGATGGGAGAAAAGAACCTTTTTGGGGCTGTGGTTATTGCTGTCTCTTACAGATGACGCCACTGAGAACATATTGCATGCTGTCCTGTTTGTCCATTAAACTTATCTTTATACATGAGTTTATTTTTTTTAGGTGTAAAACCATAACCAGGGCCGGATTTACATCTCAGGAGCCTGTAGGCACAGAAATCTGAAGCACCCCCCCATTGGCCATCTCCACTGGACACCTCCACAATGCTCCTAATCTCCACACTGCCCCCCATCATCTCCATATTGCCCTCACATTGCCCCCATCTGCTCCATATTGCCCCCCATCATCTCCACATTGCCCTCATCATCTCCGTATTGCCCCCCATCAGCTCCAACTTCCCCCCATCATCTCTACATTGCGCCCATCATCTCCACATTGCCCTCACATTGCCCCCATCAGCTCCATATTGGCCTAACATTGCCCCCATCATCTCCATATTGCCCCCATCAGCTCCATATTGCCCTCACATTGCCCCGTCATCTCCCTATTACCCTCACATTGCCCCTCCAGTGTCCGTTTCCGATCTCTTCACTGGTGGTCCAGTGGCAGGAGAGGTCTGTGCCTCCTCCTTCTGTACAGTCCTGTAGCTGATGGAGCTCCCGCGTGGTCTTCTCTTCAGTAATGGAGAGCGCTGAGAGATGATGTCATGGAGATGATGTCATCTCCCAGCGCTCTGCATTACTAGCAGACGAAGGAGCTCAGCAGCTACAGGTCTGTGCCGAAGAAGTCACAGACCTGTCTTCACCATGTTGCGGGCAGGGGATGGGGAGGTGAATTAAAAAAACAAAATGCATGATCCCAATGACAGACGCCCCTCTGTTGGGTGCACCTGTAGGCAGATGCCTACTCTGCCTAATTATAAATCTGGCCCTGACCATAACCCTTAGTAAAAATTCAACTGTTGACACTACACAATAATTTATATTTGCTATTGTGCTACTGGTTGCACCACCAACAGCAAGTCCAGGGCACAAAAATGTTGTTTTCTCTCATCATCAGTGCTAGCTTTTTTTTTTTTTTTTTTTTAGAGTGTGAAAAGTAAGATATTTTTATATATATATATATATATATATATATATAAGATATTGGCATGTATTAAAAGGGGTATTGACTCAAGGGAGTAAGATATAATTATGCCTCTTTACAGGTCCATGGTAAGACCCCACCTAGAATATGCTGTTCAATTCTGGAAGCCCTTTCTGAAGAAGGACATTATGGAACTAGAGAGAGTGCAGAGGAGGGCTACAAAACTAGTAAGGGGAATGGAAAGCTTTAGTTATGAAGAAAGGCTAGAAAAGTTAAACTTGTATACACTAGAGAAACGGCGTCTTAGAGGGGGTATGATAACACTATATAAATATGTTCAAGGCCCATACAAAGGGCTCTCCAAAGACCTGTTCATTAACAGAACAGTACACAGGACAAGGGGCCACCCGCTTAGACTTGAGGAAAGGAGATTTAATCTACAGCAGTGGAAGGGTTTCTTTACAGTAAGGACAATAAAGGTATGGAATTCACTTCCTGAGGAGGTGGTGCTATCAAAAACATTAGATGCCTTTAAAAGGGGCCTGGATACTTATTTAAAAGAGCATAATATAGAGGGCTATGTACGTTAGTATTGGGATTAATATTTAGTTAGGGCTTGTTGATCCAGGGAGAAGTCTGATTGCCATTTGGAGTCAGATGCCTTCTTTTGGGTCAGCGATGGTAAACAGGAATAGGAAAAGGGTTGAACTGGATGGACGCAAGTCTTTTTTCAACCTAAATTACTATGTAACTATGTAACTATATATAATGAGTTTACTCAGCCAGGGAGTCCGGGGGTGATGCACTAAGGGGCAAAGCTGTGGCGGTTTGTTTGATAATGTGTGAGGAGCACATACCCTTGGTGATGTAGACAAATATCAGAACAGGCACCAGTAGTTACTATGTGGCCTAGTGGCTAAGGCGCTAGTTCTACATACTCTGAAACTAGGGTTTGAAGCTGTTTTTTAGTCTTAATAACGAGTTACATTTTACATGAAATAAATATTAACAACAACAAGAATTGTTGTTAATAGTGCAGCGTTTAACCCTTTTAGTGCCACAGGGGTATGCAATTCACATTCCTGATGGGGGCTGACCTACATGATCATCACTATATATTATTGTCAGACGTCCAGATTTTGTGTCAGGGGTGTCTTGAAAAAAAAAAAAAATCACAGATCTAGTGGTCAGTTAAATAATAAATAACAATTTTTCTATCTATTTAGAGTGTATCATAGTTTTCACAATCTTTAAAAAAAAAAAAAAATCTAGCATGGATGACACTGGAACCCTTGCAGGCTGCGGCGTTTGCGCTCTCTTACTGATGACGCCACAGAGAACTTGTTATATGCCGCCCTCTATGTCCATTACCCTTATCTTTATACGTGTGCTTATTTTTTAGTTGTAAAACCTTAATCCTTAGTAAGAACTCAACTGTTGACACTGCACAGTAATTTACATTTGTCATAGCTCTATTGGTTGCACCACCAACAGCAAGTCCAACTCACAGAAATTCAGTATAGTCTTCAGTGTTTTTACTTAAACTACATGTGATAACAGTTACTATGTAGCCTAGTGGCTAAGGAGCTGGGTCCACATACTTTGAAAGTGGATCTATCACATATTGAGAAGTAATGCTCATTAGATAGAGCATTTAGCGAAAAAGTTTAATATGTTAGTCATTTAAAAAAAAAAAAAACACATTATCTGCTCAAAAACTGATGTTTAAAACATGCCCAGCAGCCTACTTCCTGCTTGCAACACTGCCTCTGCTCCCGTCCCACTACCCAGTATCCTCCAATGATGGAGGCTTTCTTTCTCTAAGCTGGAGCGATCTCATTGGCAGAGATTGATATCTAGCCAATGAGATCGCTCCAGCTTAGAGACAAACATCCTCCGTCATCAGAGGATGCTGGGTAGTGGGACGAGAGCAGGCTCTTTGCAGAAAGCAGCTTGCTGCAGTGGCAAGCGGAAGTAGGCTGCTGGGCACCTTTTAAACTTGAATTTTTGCGTAGATACCGGGTTTTTTTCAAAAATGACTAACATATTAATCTTTTTCGCTAAATGCTCTAATGAGCATTAGATATCTATATGTGATAGATCCACTTTGAAGCTGTTTGCTATAGTTTTTATTTTTTCTGAATAATGGGCTACATTTTAAATTAATGCGGAACTATCACCCTATATAAAGCCCCCCCCAATAATTAGGCAAGTGGCGATTAGCTTCTTAGCAGCGCTATTATTGGGCACAAGTACCACGTTCTAAAGTAATCCTCCTTCTTTTTCTGAGACCGGCGGCCAGGCTTGCACGCAGACATCTTGGCTTAGAGACATCTGTGCACCGGCACTGTCCATCCCGATCTCCTGTAGGAAGCATTGCATGGTGTCTTAAGGTACCGGATGGGACAAACGGCGCAGTCGCACAGACGGCTCTAAAGCAAGAAGCCTGGCCATCAGTCTCAGAAAAAGAAGGATGGCTTCAGATCATGGTACTTGCTCCCGTTAACCCTTTGCGTGCCAGAGTGGTATGGAATGCATTGCAAAGCAATGCACTCAAAGGGTTAAGAAGCTAATTGCCATATGCCTAATTATTGATGGGGGACTTTATATAGGGTGATAGTTACATTTTTTACGAAATATTAACAACAAAAAATGTTAATAGTGCATTTTTAAACCCTTTCATGGCCACAGGGGTAAGCAATGCACATGCCCATGGCACTGAAAGAATTAAGGGACAGCTACTGCTGCCTCTGTTCTTTAGCAGCAAAGTGTTGTCTGGCTCCATAGAGAGCAACAGGAAGATCCCGACATCACGAGCCACAGGATGGCGATATTGGGACTGTGAATTCCAACAGCAGAGGCAGCTATTGGAGCTCAGCACATGTGGTGATGGGCCTCATTATCATATATATCCACCCATATGAATACAATAATGGCTAATTATCCTGAATTTCCATATGGAATTGAGCTATTTTCGATGTCTTCAGTCCAAAATCATAAACCTGTTGAAGGCATGGTGACAGCAGATTGGTGGCGGTTTGATGGTGAGGACCGTGGATTGGCGGTGGATTGAAGGCAATGACCGTGGATTGGTGGCGGATTAACATGATGGCGATGACACCTTAGTGCAGATTGGCGTTGTGCCTTTGACACAGATCCGACTCAACGTCGCCATCCTGAGCCCTTATCGAACTTTAGTGCTTTGCATTGCAATGCTTTGGAGACCTCTCTAACATCCAAGATGTATAAAGTCCCACTTATATCAAGGATCATTTTTATTTCTCCCCTATGGTGCAGTTGGTTTGCTCCAGAATTGCTCCTCTTGCCATTAGAAAGGTCTGTTCTTATAGAATTAAAAAAATAAAAGATATAAATTATAAAATATGTACTCTTTTATAAAGCAACCAGTCTGGGCACAGCACTGCACACATAATTATTCATTTGCAGTGAGTCCGCGGCCCATAGAGCTTACAATCTACATTCTGGTGCCTGAGGCCTAGAGAGGTAAAAAAACAACTTGTCTAGGGTCACATGACAGCACTGACACAGGAAGGGAACCGGATTATCTCTGTATCCGGGCTTCAAAGCAAGTCAACTGATCAGATGAGCAGCTGCTTCTCATGACATGAGCACCATCAAACACTGATACTCACAGTCTTGGAATGGGTTAAAAAGGCCACAGCATCCTATATAATAATTTGCTAGGATGTGTGTCAGTAGCCGTCATGCGCAAAAGAGACTGCGCACGCTGCAGTCATGCTCAGTACAGACTGCCCGAAAGCGCTGCTGCTGATATAGAGCGAGGTGTATGACTGCAGCACGGCCAGTGTTTGGCTTGAAACCCTGACAGCGAGGCTTAAGGTGAATCCCTGACACTGAAGTTTAAGGTGAAACCCTGACACTGAGGCTTAAGGTGAAACCCACAAAGATTGTGACTGAGCCACATACTTCTGGGTAGCGTTGTAGCCCACTGCCAGCTTGGTGGAGCAATTTTCTGACCCCCAAAGTGTGACCCCATAGGAGCAAAAATTATAGTTGTAGATGAAGGAAGGCCATTTGTGTTAGCCTGGCATTACTGTAAATCAGACAGCTCTGGCATTAAAAAGTTATTAAAGTTGAATTATCACTGAAAATAAAGTACCCCCAAATCATTATGCATCTAGCGATACTAGTTTTACCCTGAATAATTCAGGCATTACTGATATATCCAACTCGTTCCCAGACGCACAGGCAGGCATCAGTGCAGACATCTTGTCAAACAGACATCTGCGCACCTGCACTGTCTGTCTATCCCAGTCTCCTCTAGAAGGCGCTGCATTGTACCTTAAGGTACTGGAAGGGACTGACGGCTCAAATGTACAGGCGCCTCTATAGCAAGATGCCTGCCGGTGCGCGGTGGGAGTGAGTTGGATTTATCAATAAAGCTAGACTTATTCAGTGTAATGCTAGTATGGATATGCCTATTCCAATATGCATAATGATTTGGGGAGCACTTTATTTTCAGTGATAGTTCCACTTTAAGGCTTTGCCATGGTCCACCCTGGCCCCATTACACCACTGCTTATAAGAGGCATCAGAAATCTTGCTGCTCCACCCATAGGCTTGTTGAGAATTGTGGGATTCGTAGTCTCCATCTGTTGGATAATCGAAGGTTGCCTACCCTTGGTTTAAAACATTGTGTGTCAGCATATTCCAGTGTTTGAAGCTGGTTTGTGCTGGCGCCTGGGGTCACTAAACCCCCCATACTGAGAGGCAGCCACACTGAGCAGATACTGGAGGTGGGAAGCTGATATTGCCTGGGGATTAGATTAGGAATCCCACACACGTACAGCAGGGATGACTCACAGATCCTCCGCTCTGTGTACACTAACTTCCTTGATGCCCTGTCCCTTTGCAACCAATTATTTGTCTTAGCATTGAAAAATATGTCTTAATTTGCCTCCATCTACATTTTTTAATATTTCCGTTAGATGAATGGCATCTTCGCCGTCTGCACTGTTATGTGTAGCATTTAACCACTTGGATGCGTGAGGTTTTTTTAAAATCATTGCTTTGAAGATGTCTCTAGCGTACAAGGAGTTAATTTGGGGCCGGCTACAGCAGTCATTTTTGCTTCTCTCATAAAGTGCAGTTGATTTGCCTCTGAATTCCCTTTGTTGTTGCATCCCATTGTTCTTTAATAACCCTTTTAGTGCCAGAGAGGTACCAATTCATTGGATACCTCTCTGGCACTTAAAAGGGTTAATCCCTTAGACAGGGGAGGGCTGGGAACTTGTGGCCTGGGGGGCAAATACAATCTACTGGCCCATTTCTTCAGACGCTCCAGCCCAGCGTCCCAGTCCATCCCCTTAGGTACTTTTAATGTTGGCATTAATGCTGTTAAGTAAGGCAAACGAGGCCACATAGCCTACAGCTGAAATGCGGCTACTCTAGTGATACCATAGAGCTTACAATTTAAGTACAGCGACATGATTGATACCGTAGATCTTACAAGGGAAATGGGTTATGCTGTTAGTATAGCTCTATTTGGATTTTAGCTCTGTAGTATCATTTGTGCAGTTCTATTTCAATTGTAAGCTCTGTGGTATCACTAGTGTATCTCCATCAGGCACTGGCCCGATGGCCCAGACATGTGACCAGCCCAGGGGTCAATTGCCCCTCTGCCCCCCAGGCCAACCCTCCCCTACCCTTAGATGTCTGAGGGGCAAAGCAATGCCTTGGAGGTGTCTCTGCCACACAGGGACCTGATTTCTCACATGAGAATGTCTTGGTTTCCAAATAACCAGCCACTTGTTCCAAACAAATATATTATTAGTGGCCAGAGCAGCCCAATTTCATCATTACTAGTAACTTTCCCCAGCAGGCAACAAGACCAGGGGCTTTTTAAAGGGATAGTATTGTCAATTTTATACAAAAATGAATCTTGCAGCCATTAAAAACTTACACTAAATGCCCCCAGTCCCATCGCTCAATCTTTTATGATTTGAGAGATAATCATAGTTAAAGTTCCCCCCTCCCTCCCGTTTCCCTGACATCAGCGCACTAGCTGACTGCAGGGGAATCTGGTCCACGGATCGGCAGAGGCTCTTCAGCAGAGCCGAGATTGCGTTATTGAAAAATAAATCCTTCACTGGAACGGTCTTGTAAGTGTGCTTACCGTCATGGGTCCTTAAGGGATTAAGGGGATAAAGAATTAAGCAGGCTCATCAGAGGCTTAACTAGAAGCCACCGAGCCCTGGTGCAGAAATTGTCATGGGCCCCCATGACCACATTGCCCCCCATTGCCCCCAATCTCCACATTGCTCCCAAGATCCAAATTGCAACCAATCGCCTACCTCCTTGGTGGTCCATTGAAGTGGCAGGAGAGATCTGTGCCTCCTTTTTCACAGACCTCTATACAGCTGACGCTCCTGCGTGCTCGTCTCTTCAGTAATGCAGAGCGCTGGTAAATGATGTCATCTCCCAGCGCTCTGCATTACTAGAGTGCGGAAGAGGAAGCTCAGCTGTTAGAGGTCTGTGCCGAAGAAAGCACAGACCTCAGCTTGTTGCTAGTTGTGGGCGGGGTGACGGGTGCGACCCCTATTGTTATGCCACTGAAGCTATGCATGCTGCCTGTTTCAGTTTGATAAAGACACCAGCAACTCTCATGTCCGCCTCGATGGACTGATTGAAGATGTTCTCTTGAACCAAGGCATCAGGGTAAAAACAATAAGGGTCATTAAGATTTTAAGGCTGTGGCAAGGAACATGGGGCTTTATTACCAGGAGAAGGTTTTAGAAATGAGCTAAGCATAAGATTTGGGGCTGTAGGACCCTCAGACAGTACCTAGCAACAGGACAAATATATCTCCTGCCGGCGGAAGCTGCACGCATCTGCAAAAAATAAAATAAAACTAAAGAGGTGGATTTACTTATTTACTCTGGTCTTCACTGGGTTAACGCATTGAGTGGGAGAGTGGCATTCTGGGAATTTCTTTCAAATGTGTTGGATACCCCTCCGGCAATCAAACTGTTAATCCTGCTCTCTTCAACCTGAATCCATAGTGACATGATTCAGTGATTCATCAAGGAGAGGGTCATTCTGTTTCAAGCTCCCTGCTGGACCCTTTTAATTTACAAAGCAGAAGGGGACGAAGGGTAGGTTTTTCCGTGGGCTGCGTATTATAAACCTCTGACTATCACCGTGCACACGGGGATACATTCATATACCCCCGTCTGCTCAGCCTTAATTCAATATGCTGGGCTGCTTTCTATCCAGCGCTGCAAACTCTCCTCCAATCAGAAGAAAGGGATTTCTATAGCAGCCAGCAACAGCGACAGGGAGAGGCAGATGTATTATGTAAAGGGGAGGAATTCTGAAGCAAAGTAACAATAGCCTAGGGCAACAAAATGAAAATTCCTGTTCATTTAAACTGTTAACCCTCTGAATGCTTGACAGATCTATAACACAAATATTTTCATGGATTTAGTTGGTGAAAACTCTTAAGCAAGAAGAGGTTAAAAGCACCATTTAAATCAACAGGATTTTAGGATTTGTTTTATCTGTTCGCTATGGTGCAGACAGTTTGCTCAAAGCTGCGCAAATACAGATTTCTATTGAATTAAATTGGGTTTTAACCACGTGGCCTCTAAAGAAAGGATATAGATACTCTAGAGAGAATTCAGAGAAGGGCTACTAAAATGGTGACTGGTTTACAGGAAAAGAAATATCAGGATAGACTAAAGGATCTGAACATGTATCGCTTGGAGGAGAGAAGAGAGAGGGGATATGATAGAAACATTCACATACATGAAGGGATTCAACAAAGTGCAGGAGGGAAGTACATTTCATAGGAGTAAAAATGTTAGGACAAGAGGCCATAGTCTAAAACTAGAGGGACACAGGTTTAGATGTAAAGTAAGAAAGTTTTACTTCACTGAGAGGGTAGTAGATAAGTGGAATAGCCTACCAGCAGAAGTGGTAGAAGTTAATACAGTGACAAAATGTAAGCATGCATGGGATAGCCATAAGGCTGACCTTAACATAAGAAAAGACCAAGGACCAAAAAAGGTGTGAGGTTTTTACTGTAGGAAAATGGGCGACTAGATGGGCCGAATGGTTCTTATCTGCCCTCAAATTCTATGTTTCTAAATTACCAACCTGCGTTTTGAAGTCCCCTTTGGCATTAACCCCTTGAATGCCAGAGGGGCACCCAGTTCATTGAAAAGCAATGTGTTGAGCACCCCTCTGGCACTCAAAGGGTTAAATAATAAATCCCCTTTTATCCCAAAGGAAAGAAATACCCCACAGCGCCTCATACTGATCCTCGGGGGGGGGGGGGGGTGTAACTACAAGGGGGCAGAGGGTACAGTTGTGTCTGGGCCCAAACTCTAAGGGGGACCCTCAGCTCTGCACTATCCTGTAACCCCTTAACGACCGATGCCGAGCTAGGACCGTCAGTGATGAATTTGACATAAGGACCAATGATGGTCCTGGCGCCACATGGGTATTTTGCACAGCTCTTATGCGGAGCTCTAGTGAATTGCCTACTCTGCCTATTAGGAAATCTGGCCCCGGTCTTTGTTCTGCGGTGTTAAAGGAATAGTAATGTTTCACAATAAAAGCAGCCCCAATTAGTCTTTATAGTATCTGGGCCATGGAGAGTGTTATTTCAGTACTGTCAGAGTTGTAGTTCAAGAGTAACTGAATGATAAAGTATCCCCCTCCCGCCCCTTTTACTGATGTAACACTGCTCACCTCAGAGCAGCAAGACTGTCTGGATGGATCACGGAGAGGGACAATCTTCAGTGAGCATAAGGAAAAACCTGAAAAACCTGTCAAGGGGGGCAGGGTTTTCCTTATGATCACAGTAAGAAGATTGTCCCTCGCTGTGATCTGTCCGGTCATGTGACCAGATTCCACATCTGAGGTGAGCAGTGTTACATTAGATAAAAGAGGTGGGAGGGGGATACTTTATCATTCAATTACTCTTGTACTACAACTCTGACAGTATTGAAATAACACTCTCCATGACCCAAATACTATGATGATTAATTTGAGCTGCTTTTTTGTAAACCATTACTATCCCTTTAAGCATGAAGCTTTTATCTAAGGTCCTCTTAACATTGTTCAGGAAGGTGAGACCGGGATACTCAGCAGAGAACAGTGTTCTACCTGACCAAATTGTTTATTTATTTATTTTTTGGGGGATAATCTTTATTGGCATATTCAAGTCACGGTACATACATGTCATTTTACAAATTATCTGTGGTGTGTCACAGAAACATCAACAATCCGCTAATATAATAATACAATTCTCATTTTTCGTTTACGAAATTTCAAGCAATGCACTTTTACATGGTCTGTAACTTTATTTGTTCATCCAGAAAACAACTGGGGGATGGGGTGGGTGTGGAGATAGGGGGCAGGGGCTTGGAGTGGTGGTGGAGTACTGGGGAAGAGATTTGGCCATGGGGGTGGGGGGATTTTATTGTCCTTCTCTTTAGGACTGTTTATGATGGACTAGTCTCTGAAGAGTTTGTGAATCAGCCTTCTGCAGTCCTGGGTTGACCTCTGCTCTCTCCTCAGCACCAGGTGATCCCTGGCAAACCACAAAGCATCCTTTACACAGCACATGATGCTCCAGACTTCCTGAATAGTGTTCAGCAGGTGTGTGTGTGTGCGCCTGGGAATAATCCGTAAAGCGCCGAATGATAAGATGGCTGCTTTCTGTCAACAGACTCTCTTATTTCTATATCCCGGCAATCCAACATAGCTTGTACAAATGGGAACTTGCTAAACAAGTGCAAGGCTGTCTCCATTACCTCAGCGCAACTGGGAAAATGTCTGCATCTGCACAACCCCCTGGCATACATACACAGCCTAAGGAGGAAGCCTCCCTATCTGGGCATCCATGCCATGTCCTTGTGTCTGCTGGTCAGCCTGCTTGAAGCAACGTTTTTCCAAACAGTCTCTGCAGTGGCTTCTGGGAGTCTTGAAATTTGATCCATCATGTCCTTAGCGCTGATGAGTTTGTGGTTGGCCCTTGGACACCACAAACCGCCATAGGTCGTCCAGTTATAGAAGATGGAACTGTCCCACAAATCCCACCCATGCCCCTTCTATACAGGGAAAAAAGTGAGACATGGAGTAGTCTGCAGAGCTTAGGTCATAGTTGCTGAACCCTTTGAGTACCAGAGGGGGTGCGCAACGCAATGCATTGCGTAACCCTCTGGCACTCCACGGGTTAAAGTCCAGCTGAATACAATGAAAACCCCCAGCATGGTAATGATGTGTGGCACTCCTTTGTCTCCCTTGCAACCGTCCTTGTACACAGGGGAGGGCTGGCCTGGGGGGCAATCGCCCTCTGGGCCGGTCATATGTCTGGGCTGGTGGGCCACTGCTCTTCACTAAATCTCCCAATTGCTGCTGTAAATGAAGCTACTCTAGTGATAACATAGAGCTTACAATTCAAATGGAGCTACACAAACACCACCACAGAGGAACAATCCAAATGGAGCTACACTAGTAGTATAACCCATTCCCTTGTAATCTCTATAGTATCACTAGTGTAGCATTACTTAAATTGTAAGCTTTGTAGGAGCGCTCTAGTGTAGCCTCATTTCAGCTGTAAGCTATGTGACATCACTTGCCTTACTCCACAACATTAATACCAATTTTAAAATTAATAAAAGGGGGTGGGCTGGGGCAGTGGGCTTGAGCGATATCGAAATGGGCCACTTGACTGAATTTGCCCCCTGGGCCACAAGTTGCCAGCCCTCCCCTGCTTATACATCACTGTCCACTTTACCATGTTTAGTTTGAAGCCCCAAGTGAAATAGTGATAGCTCTGCAGACTGTGACCGGTGGAAGCCAAGCCTGGGCCATGTGCTGCAACACTAACTGCGTCTATTTTTTTTTTTCTTTTTAAACATAAAAAAATCTTTATTTATAATAAATAAAACATACAAATCACAATTCAAAACATTTTTGTGTGTTTCAGACATCTGTACATGTTCAAAAGTAAATAATCAGTTCTATTACCCCTCTGAGTGCCAGAGTGGTACAGGACGCATTGCTGGCACTCAAAGTGTTAACTTCCAAAGATGAATTGCTGTTGCCACTCCTCCATGTTTTCTGTCTAAAAGAGCATACAAAAACAATTTAAAGGGGAACTACCACCCCGCAATAACTTAAGCTTCACTGATTGCTCATCTGGCGACTAGCTGCTTAGTAGCGCTAGTCGCCAGAAATATTACCCGGTTCAGCAGATATCGGCGTTTTAGCGATGGTGACAGGAGCAGGAAGCACGGACGTCTCTTCACAGTGACGTCCGTGCACCTGCGCTGTCAGTCCCTTGTGCACCGCGCGGTTCAAAAGGGACTGACAGCGCAGGCGCACGGACGTTACTGTGAAGAGACGTCCGTGCTTCCTGCTCCTGTCACCATCGGTAAAACGCCGATATCTGCTGAACCGGGTAATATTTATGGCGAGTAGCGCTACTAAGCAGCTAGTCGCCAGATGAGCAATCAGTGAAGCTTAAGTTATTGCGGGGTGGTAGTTCCCCTTTAACAAAGCCCTTCCCTTACTGTGATCATCTCTCTCTTCACCCTTTTAGTGCCAGAAGAGTTTGCAAAGCTTTCTACTCTGCCCACATCATTGCCACCTAATCCAGGATATTAAATCACAACGTTTTCACAAATAACTTTAGCCCACTTTTTTTTTTTTTTTTAAATAATCTTTATTTTGACATGAAAAACACAATACAACATTTCTTTGTACAGTAATGCTTTCCAATACAGAGTGCATTCATACATTTAAAACAATAACATTCTTAACACGTGCAACGCAGGGCACTTTGGCAGCACACAGATACAAATAACTTTAGTCTAGGTCTCATGCATATAACCAATTCACACTTCATAAACACCACTATCAAAATCACAGATCAAGAACCCTACTTCAAGACTCCCCTATTACACATAGGGAGACCAATCCCAAGGGTTATATGCATATGCAAAGTGACAGACAGAGCTGCTGAACTCGGGGAAGAGGCTGCCAAGTCCTGCTAGTGCCCTCTACAGGACAGTGTTAGGCAACATGTGATCTTCAGCAGATTCTCCTGCTGCCCCAGTCTCATCTCTGATACAGTGGGAGAAGAATATTATTTGCCTCTGTTCTGTCATTATTTCCACCCTAAAATGCAGCATAGTCTCTCTCCTTTTGCCTCACATCAGTTTCCTTTACAGTTAATATTCCACCCTAGCCTCTTTGGTGCTATAAAGGTCTCGAATGCTTTGCAGAACATATTAGAAAGTTTTGCAGTATACATGGGGTTAACCTACTTTTTGACATTAACATTTATTCACCATAGTGGCCATGAAGGAAATTTTAAGACTTTCCAAGGTCCTTGGCAAAAACCAAGAAAAAAAACAAAACACAAAAAAAAAATCAAGCAAAATTTGTCAAGAATCAGTCAATTGCTAGCAATGTTATTTATAACATTGCTTATTGCAATCAAGATCTGGTGGAGGGACATAAACCATCCTACAACAACACAGTTCTAACTGTGAGAGGCCCATGTATTGATTCCTTTATTATCCTTAGGGAGACAAAGGCTTGTGGTTATTTGCATATGCAAAGCGAGGGAGCCTTATATATTATCCAGGAATCCATCTCTTTTAGCTCCCATGTGCCATATATCAAAACACAATGTACAGACAACATCATACAGACAGGAATATTAGTTATTTGGCCCTCTGCCTGTGGTTCTTCATCAAAAGCCTCTTCTTGACTTTTTCCATGAATTGAGCCCAAAAGAGACAAAGTGGCAGCCAAAACCCATATTGTCTTTAAACAAACCCACCTCAGGCTTTCAGATGGCATGGAAAGCCCAAGCTGCTGTGCTTGCTGTGTCTTCTGACCTCCACCTGGGACCCCATGCCCTTCTCATGAGCAGACAATGCTGAGTGGGATTAGGTCAGTCCTCCCCCCCCCCTTACTTTGAGGACTTAAAGTGCCCATGACTTCTCTCCTCTACAGATAAAAGCAGATTAGGATAGTCACCCTGGGGAACTTTAGCATATCTACAAAAATACTTGACTAAAGCTCTCTCCAAAAATAAAAGCTTCACGAATAAAAGTTGAAAAATAATAACCAAACAACACATTAACCCATCTTTTGTACATAAAGCACAAGTCTTCGTATTGGCTTTGTTACAGTATTAACCACATTCTAAAAACCAACACATTGACCATTATGTACTATACATCTTTCTTGTTATTTGGCTGCGAACAGAGCCCATGTACTAATGCCCTCATTACCCTTAGAGAGATCAAACCCAGTATTAATTTGCATATTCAAAATGAGGTTCAGAGGTGGTGGACCTGGTAGCCAAATACTGTAGTGCCCTCTATAGGACAGTGCTGTGCATATCTGGTGTGTCTTCTGACTTCCATCCAGTGATCCATGCACTTCTCATGAATAGTCAGTGCTGTGGGATCAGTTCACCCCTCAGCCCCCTTATCAGGAGGACATAATGTGCTTTTGGCTTCTCCTCACCTCAGATAAAATAAAATAATGACATTCACTCCTGGGTTTTCAACTCTCTCCAAAATGTAAAGCTTTAGCAACAAGATAAGGAGAATATGGCAGTCAAAAGCAATCTTCAACCTGGGCCCACAGAGCAGTTTCCATTGGTCTCACAGACTGCTCATGGACTAAAGTTTCACCATATAGATTACTTCTATTTAGCTGCAAACAAAGCCACCTATACCGAAGCTCTCTTTACCCTTAGAGAGACCGAACTCAGGTTTAATTTGCATATTCAAAGTGAGTGTCAGAGGTGGTGAACTAGGGACCAGGCTGACAAATACTGCAGCGCCCTCTATAGGACAGTGCTGAACAATTTGCATTCCATCACTCAGTCTCTTCTCCAGTACAGTGTGAAGATCATTTCTTTCTATCACTTTACACCCTATTTGTATTTCAGAATCTCACTCCCATATGCACTGAAAACACCAGGAGCTAAGAGCCAGCTAATTTTCTTCTTCTTGATTGCAATCTAAACCTTAGTAAGGATTAAGAGTACTATAATAAATACACATAAGAGCATCAGACTACAATAACTAAAACTATTATTATACTTAAAGAATTATAAGACACTTGATCTTAGCCAAAAGGCCAAGAAACAAATTTGATTGAAGAAGAAAAGAGGAGAGAGAAAAAAAAAAAATGCAACATATTAACCTTTGTCTATCAAATTCTGTTTATTTGTGCCACTGACAGGAAGGGGTCCATGTCAGAATTCCCTTGAAACATTAGAGAGACAAAGTCCAAGGGTCAGGTGCATCTTGGATTCTCATTTTGCATATATGCAAATAACCCTTAGACTTCATCTCCCTAAGTGTGAGCAGCACACTCATTCCTATACATGAAATGGGTCATAAACACTTTTATTTGTTCTGTTTCAGAGTTCCTGGATGCCACAGCAGAGGTAGTTTGATAATCTGTCTGTCTGTCTGTCTGTCTGTCCCAGCTGGGTTTGAGAGGCATTGTTAGTAGCCATTTGGCTCCTGCTGGGACTGACAGAGCAGGCCTGCGGAGGTAACAATGGCAAGATGTCCGCACTCCGTCCTGCCTGTTAGGTAAGGAAGAAAGCAGAAATCTATTAAATAAGGTAATTATTCTGGCAACTAGCGCTACTCACCAGATGGGGACTTAGTGAAGATAAACATTGTGTGGGGTGTATAACACATTGCTTCCCAAAGCACTGCACACCCTCTGGTCCTTACAGGGTTAAGTAGTCTACTTATCTTCATGAAAAATAAAGCTCCCTGCCACTGCTGTGATCATATTGCTGAATACACCCCCCTTGGAGCACAGGATGATTCCCTGTCTTATGATTTATCAAACGATATGGGAAAGGCATGACGGACACACAGGGTGGGAAGCATTTACACTGCTAGAGCCCTAGTTATTTATACCGACAAACTGGAAGCCGCACCGCAGGACCACCACAAGCTCATCCCGCTGCACATGGTAACCTTAACCCTTAAAGGACCAGAGGGTGCTTAAAAGGTTAAGTAGGCTCATGAATACTGCTTGCATCTGTTCAAAAAATTTTTAAAAAGCCAGCAAGTGTCACGTCCACCTTCATGGACATTATCTCTTCAGTTAGTTGTGAATGTCGTCTCTTCGACAAAGACATGCAGAATTTATAGGGGCCGTCTGCCTCGATAAGTCCTTCTGATGAACAATTTAAAGGGGAACTACCACCCCGCAATAACTTAAGCTTGATTGATTGATTGTTCATCTGGTGATTAGCTGCTTAGTAGCGCTAGTCGCCAGAAATATTACCCGGTTCTGCAGATATCGGCGTTTTACCGATGGTGACAGGAGCAGGAAGCACGGACGTCTCTTCACAGTGACGTCCGTGCGCCTGCGCTGTCAGTCCCTTTTGAGCCGGCCGGCTCAAAAGGGACTGACAGCGCAGGCGCACGGACGTCACTGTGACGAGATGTCCGTGCTTCCTGCTCCTGTCACCATCGGTAAAACGCCGATATCTGCAGAACCGGGTAATATTTCTGGCGACTAGCGCTACAAAGCAGCTAGTCGCCAGATGAGCAATCAATCAAGCTTAAGTTATTGCGGGGTGATAGTTCCCCTTTAAAAGTCACTTACTCTTAAAAGGATAGCAATGTTTCAAAATAAAAGCAGTTCCAATTAATCTTCATAGTATTTGGGCCATGGAGAGTGTTATTTCAATACTGTCAGAGTTGTAGTACAAGAGTAACTGAATGATAAAGTATCCCCCTCCCGCCCCTTTTACCTAGTGTAAGCCGCCTCCCCTTGGATGTGGACTCTGGTCTGCAGACCAGACAACTCACAGCAAGAGACGATCTTCTTACTATGATCATAAGGAAAACCCTGCCCCGCTTGACAGGTTTTTCCCTTATGCTAATTAAAGATTGTCCCTCTCTGCGATCCACCAGGACACCACCCTGCTGGTCTGAGGTGAGCAGTGCTACATCTGTAACACTATCCATGGCCCAAATACAATGAAGAGTAATTGGAACCGCTTTTATTTTTAAACATTACTATCCCTTTAAGACACAGTTCTCCTTTATACATGCAATCAGAGAACAATACTGAACTATACATTATGGCATGGTCATGCAAACTGAGAATGTAAATTATTGATGCATTTCACATGGACATGTGAAGTGACCAATTGATACAAACCGTCTCCTTGAAGTACTTAAACAACCCTTCATTATTATTATTTATTTTGTCTTGTCAAATAATTCTTTACCACAATTTTTTTTTTTCCTCTTCAATAACAATGGTGACATTTATCACGGGTGAAGATTCTTGAAGTTGAACTTTCTTCTTAATTTATGTTTGCTATTTGAAAACTGCATTAACCCTTTAAGCACTGGGAAAATATGAGGTGGATTTCACTTAAGGACTGGAGCAATTCTGACCTTTTGGCTATGTCTTTGTTCAACAGTGTTTCCCTCGAAGTACTTTATTTTATCCATGAAAATTATATATATATATTTATTTTTTTTACGCACAAATAGGGCTTTCTTTTGATACCACACCTAAATGGATAACCCACCATTTATTTTCTTAAAATTAAGGAAAATGGTTAAAATGTAAAAAAAAAAAAAAAAAAAAAAAAAAAAAAAAGCCCCACAAAAAAAACACTTTTTTTTTTTTCTCTTGTGATAATTTGGGCGCAATGGGTTCAATTTTTATGGAGACTGCATGAAAGGTATGACCGGTCAGTCATACCTACAAAATCGGCAGTTTTAAGTGGGCACTGTTTCCCCTGTGTGAAAATCCCCATGTCCCTTTTTCCCACTTTTTTATTGATGACATTTGGTGGTGTGTTTAAATGTATTACACGGATCCACAACAATCACACTCCCAGTTTTGTTCATTCACATGTTTGTTTGTTTGTTTTTTTAATAACTTTTTATTTTGAAAAAAAAAAATTATTTGAGCAGGTCAAAAATGGACCTGCATCCAGCCAGCCTCCAGTACAGCAGTGAAGGGGTTAATACCCCCAGCTGCTGCATTGGTTTTTTTTTCCCACTAGGTGTTCTCTCTCCCTTACTTTGGTCGTAAGGCAAAGGGGAGACACATACATTCATTCAGAATGCTGGTATTCGTGATTGCTGCTGCAGCAGTCACATGACCCGGCACAAGTGAGAAGGGCTGAGACTGAACGCTCCGGTACCAGAGTGCTCACTCTCAGCCTGGAATGAATGAGAGCAGTGTGAACGGATGCGCTCTGCTATCTTTTAACCCATGACGGTCCTAATAGGTTAAAGGGGATGTATGACCTCTATATAACCTATTCTAAATATTTAGGTTATATACTGAAGATCACTACAAGCATCTTATTTATTTATTTTTTTTTAAGCGTTATTTGGTGTAAATTGAAGTTATAAAGTCTGCCCTGCAGCTACTTACGGACAGACTGTGGATACCAGCTCCGTAGCACAGTCTGTCCCTCTGTCTCTGCCCCCCTCCCTCTATCCAGCCTCCTCCAATGAAAGAGGAGTTCTGTCTGTAAGCTGGAACAGTCTCATTATATAGAGAGGATACATCCCCTTTAAAAACTGCCTATATGTTATGTTAAAGGGATAGTAATGTTTCGTAATAAAAGCAGCTCTAATTAATCATCATATTATTTGGACTTTGGAGAGTGTTATTTCAATTCTGTCAGAGTTGTAGTACAAGAGTAATTCAATGACAAAGTATCCCCCTCCCGCCCCTTTTACTGATGTAACACTGTTCAGCCAGATCAGAAGGGAGGTGCCCAGGTAGATTGCAGAGAGGGACAATCTTCAATTAAGATAAGGGGAAAAACCTGAAAAGCTTGTGAAGGGGGGCAGGGCTTTCATTGTTCTCATAGGAAGAAGATTGTCCCCTTCTGTTACCTGTCTGGTCTATGGACTGGATTCCACATCTGAGAAGAGATGGCTTACACTAGGTAAAAGGGGCGGGAGGGGAAACTTTGCTTGTGAATATCTCTCAAACCATAAAGGTTTGAGAGATGAGACTTATAGCATTCTTCATGTTTTTTTTAATGCCTACACAATAAAATAAAGCTAAGTCAAGGAGATAGTCACCCTTGTCATCATATGCTAATTTATGCAAATTCTGGTACACATGGTACCAGTGATATTTAATATGCCAATTAAGGCCTCAGTGACATTCCATATGCTAACTAAAGGAGCAGTAAACTTTTTTTTTTTTTTTTATAAAACACATATTTTACAGAGCATTTCCTGCTGAATTAAACAAGGTCACTCCCACTGCTGTCAGATGTTTTATTCAAAATTTATAGCAGTTTTATATAATCAGGAAGTGAATTTACTGTGTTTACTTCCTGATAGTTCTAACTGACAGGAGTGACAGGCAGTTTCTATCACATTCTATAGAGAACTGTATGTCACTGACTTTCCTCTCCATTAGAATCTAACAGGAAATCTAATTAGAATTTGAAACATTCTATGTGTCATGTGTCCATTCTAATGGAGAGGAAAGTCAGAGACATACAGTTCTTCATAGAATGTGATAGAAACTGCTGAGTCACTTCCTGTCAGTTAGAACTATCAGGAAGTAAACACACAGTAAATTCACTTCCTGTCATAACTGTCAGGAAGTAAACACAGTAAATCCACTTCCTGGTTATTTGAACTTCTATACATTTTGAAGAAGAAAAAAAAAACTACATCTGACAGCAATGGTAGTGACCTTGTTTTATTCAGCAGGAAAATATCTATAAAATATGTGTTTTCATTAAAAAAGCCCAGTGGTCCTCAAGTGCCGGCCACGCATGCCGGTCCTTAAGTGGTTAAATAGATTATATGTAACTATAGATCAGAAGAGGCTGGTACACACAAAAAAAAAAAACAGATGTCTGAACTTCGTGCCCATTATATTACATAATGGATTGGCACTCAGCAGGAACCCTTTTCTATTTATTTATTTATTTTTCTCAATAAGATAAAAGGCAACATTTTGGCTTCTAAAACATAGTAAGATTCTAAATTAATAGTTGGAGGGAGGTAAAACCATCCTTTCAAGTTCAACCTTGGCTGCAGAAAACTGAGAATTATACAAGCCTGCCAGCTCCCAAAGGAGTATGTCTATTTACCAGAACGCCCAGTTTTACCTATTAATGCACATTATAACCCTGTATGTTCCCTCTTGAAAGAAATGCATCTAATCATCTCTTAAATGTACCCATGGTATCTCCATCTTTAGGGAACAAAATCCACAATTTAACAGACCTTACTGTAAATACCCTCTTCCCTTGCTGAAGTTGAAACCTCCTGACCTATAATCTCAAGGGGTGGCCCCTGGTTATGTGATCTCTCCAGAGGAGAGCCGAATTATTTAATCAGGCCTTGGCATTAAAGGAATACAGAGATCCTCATGTTGACCTCACCTCTACAATGTAACAAAATTCACTCTCAGGCATCTTTTCTCAGGAATAAAGAAGCCATGTTCAGTTAGATCACAGTGGCTCAGTGGTTAGCACTATTGCCTTGCAGCGCTGGGGTCCTGGGTTCAAATCCCACCAAGGACAACATCTGCAATGAGTTTGTATGTTCTCACTGTGTTTGCGTGGGTTTCCTTCGGGTACTCCGGTTTCCTCCCACACTCCAAAACATACTGATAGGTGAATTTAGATTGTGAGCCCCAATGGGGACAGGAACCAATATGAGTGTAAATCGCTGCAGAATCTGTGTGCGCTATATAAATAAAGGATTATTACTAGTTGAACAGCCCGTTACACGGGCCACAGTGCCTCTGGCAGCCGGTCGCGGAGCAGTCACACACACAGTGGAGACTGCCCGAGCCTCAGCTGATACAGAGCTGGACGCTCCTTCGGAGCGCCCAGCTGTGTATCAGCCGCGGCGAGGGCAATCTCTACTGCGCATGTCGGGCGTTACACACAACTTAGCAAATTATTATATAGGATATTAGATGTTCTTCCAACCTCCAGTTACTTTAATGGCTTGTTGCCCTGCTGTTTTCTCTCTCCAGTCCTAGAATATCCTTTTTTTTTTTTTTTTTTTTTTTTTTTTTTTAAATTTAAGGCTTATGTTAGAGCTGAAACTCTATGATCCATGAAAGAAAGAAAAAAAACACAAAAAAAACCAAAACAAAAACAAAAAAACCCCAGAACTCTCAAAACTGTTCCTGTTGAGTGTCAGGCCATTGTTACTTGACAGGAACCTTCCTGCATCAGAATTTTTTTTTTTTTTTCCCCCTGTTAAATGCCCAGTGTTTTGGCTCTACCGTGAGCCTTTACCAAGAAAACCAAGACACTGAAAACATTTTTGTATTGATGGACACACAGGTCTGACCTCAGGTCGTTGCCAGCCTTTCTTCAGATTTTATATACACCTTAGATTTTTAATTAATGAAATCCACAAATCTGAGCAGCTCCTACACAGAAAAAGAAATGAAGAAGATCTGGAGCAAACTGACTGTCATAGGTGATAGTCAAAAAGAAAAATAAATCTCAATTTACATGCTTTATATGCCTCTGATTGAGGTCTCCCACACATTATAACTGACTTTAGGTAATTAAAAAAAAAAAAAAGACGTCTCTAGCAGACATGTTGGCCCCATTTAAATGATTGGGCATTTTATTTGTGCCCTATGGTACACGGTTTTAGTCTAGAATCAGTCTAGATCATCTTAGCTGGCACATTCTAAATGGTAGAAGAGTTTACCCTCTGAGTGCCAGATCCTTACTCAACACATTGCAAGGCATTGGATACCTCTCTCTGGCACTCATAGGGTTAAAATAATTAAACCGTGTAAATGATGAACATAATATGCACATTTTTATTTAGAGTTGCCATAAGTGTAACACCAGTGACTCTCCCCTCCTGTTGGCTGGTGTACACAGAGGACTGTTTTGTTTTTTTTCCCCGTTAGTCCGTAATCAGACCGCAAATTCCTCCTTAGTACATAGACTTCCTTCCGCGGCGCAGTGACTCTTCGTCTGTCTACAGATTGCTTATAAGAAATTGGTATTACCTTTCCTTACACTGAAAGAAATCAAGTTTGAGCCGTTATTTTTTTAATATAATATTTCTCAGCAATGGGAGTACCCTTGTTTTAATCAGGGACATAAACCCTACAACATTTTTTTTTTTTTTTACATCTTAAGTATTACTATCCCTTTAAATCAATAAGAAATGTTTAAGTCCTACAATAAGCTTTTGAAATGAAGCCTGTGACATCAGTTCAGGACAGACTGCTGTACAGCTCTGCTCCACAACCTGTCAGTATTCACCTTTTCCCCTGCCCAGTTGTTCCCATTATCACTTTCTCCTCTGACAAAGGAATCCGGCATGTGAGGTGGAGAGATCTCTTGCTCATCGGCAAGGCAGCGCTGCAGCTCACATGCTGGATTCCTCCATCAGAGGCTTTATTGGCAACAGGGAACAAGTGGGGAGGGAAACAGGTGAATATTGACAGGCTGGGGAGCAGAGCTGTACAGCAGTCTGTCCTGAACTGATGTCACAGGCTTCATTTCAAAAGCTTGTATCTCCATTTATACTGCATAAAAATAAAAACAGATTTCTTAAGGTGGAACATTCAGATAAGGACTTTAAAGGGATAGTAATACTTCAACATTACTATCCCTTATATTGAAGCCCTTGAAAAACTGAATAAAATGCCACCAGTGGCATCTCTCAAACTTTTATGGTTTGCGAGATAGCCACTTTTAAACTTCGCTCCCCCCTGCTTCTCCCCTGACATCTTTGTTCTTCAATATAAGGGATAGTAATTTGGAAGTATTACTATCCCTTTAAAGGACACAAGAGTTCCCCTTTTAAGGGAAGTTTTAATCCAGTGAATGCTAGCAAGGTCTCCAACGCCTTGGATATCTCTCAAGAAATGAAATGTAAAAGCCAATTTAAAGGGATAGTAACACTTAAAATGTAAAAAAAAATATGTTGTAGGGTTTATCCCCCTGAGTAAAACAAGAGTACTCCCACTGCTGAGAGGTGTTTCATTCAAAAGTTATTAATTTTCAAAGTTGAATTTTTTAGGTGCAATATCACAGTGGCCTGAAATTGTAGAGTGGCGCTGTTGCTACACCATCCTTTGGAGACTTATGGTCAACTGACCAGAGTTGTCCATAGGATCGTGTAGCAATAGCGCCACTGTACAATTTCAGGCCACTGTGATATTGCACCTAAAAAATATTCAAGTTTGAAAATTAATAACTTTTGAATGAAACACCTCTCAGCAGTGGGAGTACTCTTGTTTTACTCAGGGGGATAAACCCTACAACATTTTCTTTTTACATTTTAAGTATTACTATCCCTTTAAAAATCACAGAAAATTTGGGATTTATTTTTTGTCATCTTTAGTGAAGTTGTTTTGCTCCAGATTTTCACCTTTTTCTGTTAAAGTGATAGTAATGTTTCAAAATAAAAGCAGCTCCAATTAATCTTCATAGTATTTGGGCCACGGAGAGTTATTTCAATACTGTCTGAGTTGTAGTTCAAGAGTAATTGAATGATAAAGTATCCCCCACCTGCCCCTTTTACTGATGTAACACTGCTCACCTCAGAGCAGCAAGACTGTCCGGATGGATCACAGAGAGGGACAATCTTCAGTGATCATAAGGAAAAAACCTGAAAAACCTGTCAAGGGGGGCAGAGTTTTCCTTATGGTCACAGTAAGAAGATTGTCCCTAGCTGTGACCTGTCAAGAGACCAGTTTACACTTTTGAGGGGAGGTGGCTTACACTAGGTAAAAGGAGCGGGAGGGGGATACTTTACCATTCAATTACTCTTGTACTACAACTCTGACAGTATTGAAATAACACTCTCTATGGCCCAAATACTATGAAGATTAACTGGAGCTCCTTTCATTTTGAAACATTACTATCCCTTTAAACAAGACAAGACAAACAGTGTTTTTCTTTTCCCTTCTTATTCAGGCAATGGGGAAGAAAAGTTCAGACACCTCTGACCTATAACTGTCACAGGTTACCATGACATAAAGCAGCAAACAGCAGCAGATATGGGCAAAACTGCAGTGTCCTTAATTTCTTAAACGAGTTTAGAATATTTCCTTCCTAGCGAAAATTGTTTTCCATACATTTGCTAATTCCACACCTTACAGGTCGGCCGTTGTAATTAGGAAAACATTTAGTCACGTATGTGAAAGACATAACACAAGGCTTCTATGGGTGAAAGGGGAACAGAGTGTTAAGCAGCCAATACTCTTTTAGAAACGTTTTTTCCATATTTATTGAAGTTAACTGGAGTTATTCTGGAGTAAACCAACTGCACCACAGGGGACAAAATTCCTACATTCCCATGCACTTGAATAGAACTTTTTAACCCCTTGAATGCTAAAAAGGTATCCAATGCACTGCTTCCCATTGCTCCGCTCTAACATTGAAGGTGTTAAAAGCCCAATTTAAATAGAAATTTTTGTTTGTCCCCTACGCTGCAGATGAATTACTCCAGGGGAACTCTTCCCTCTATGAACCTTTGCCTCTATGTAGTCTAAAGCTGACCGCAGGAGATCTGTGTCGGCCGACACGAGGCGGCTCTTCAGCAGAGCCGCAATAGCGAAATTTAAAAATAAATACTTCTTTGGAATGGTCTAAAAAGTGTGCTTGCAAACCAGACACTTTGTAGACCGTTCCATTGAAGTATTTCTTTTAAAATCGCGCTATTGCGGGTCTGCTGAAGAGCCACCTGTCAGTCCCCAGACCAGGAACTTCTGCTGTCAGCTTACAGCTGACGTCAGGACAAGGGGAGGGAGGGGGGAACTTTAGGACAGAATATCTCTCAAACCGGAAAGGTTTGAGAGATAAGATTTGCTGCAAAAAAATTTTTTCTTATTCTACAAAACAAAAAAACATGTTTGTTTATGGGACATTAGTGTCTCTTTAAGGTGACCACACAGCCCTTTAACACAAGAACCATTGTTAAGAACACTCTGCAGGGTGATGTTCTCATATGCGTCCCTGATTTAAAGGGATATGTGGACACCTCCTGTTGAACACACTGCTTTGCATCACACGTTCAGTGCCAGACACATTCAATGCAGAACACAAAATCAGTGTGACAGACATACCGCGTTGTTCGCTAGAGAGGTATCCAACGTACTGCTTTGCAGTGCATTAAATACCTCTCTGGTGCTCAAAGGGTTAAAGCTCCAGACACACACAATCACCATTTTAAGTGTTAGGTACACAAGTGGTAAAACCCAGGCATAAACTCCCCCCCCCCCCCCTTAACTCCGGTTTGAAAACAGTATGATTTCTATTAACCCCTTGAGGACAAGAGGAGTACAGAAAGCTTTGCAAAGCAACACACTCTCCTCGCTTGGCCTCAATGGTTAAAGCAATGTAAAGGGGCCGTAAACAGGTTATGTGATAGGACTTTTGCTGCCGAGAAAACAAGACACCCGCCGATGTGGTTACCAGGTCCGATTGTTATTAAACCATTTCTATGAAGAACCACAGGGTGTTTTTAAAACACACACACACAAAAAAAAACAAACAAAAAACAACACACACACATGGATGCTAGCGAAGTATCCATTGCAACGAACTGGATATCGCTTGCATTCAAAGGGTTGAATCAAACAGCACCCACTAGTGTCCAAAAGGCTCTTTTTTTTTTTTTTTTTTTTTTAAAGAACCTTTTGGACACTAGTGGGCACCGTTTGATTCAACCCTTTGAATGCAAGCGATATCCAGTTCGTTGCAATGGATACTTCGCTAGCATCCATGTGTTTTTTTTTTTTAAATGATTAAGTCTGTGTTTTTTATGTATATTCTTCTGTAACAAACTTTTTCATATATCCGAATTTAGTACTCCTTTAAAAGGATAGTACGGTTTCATAATAAAAGGCATAAAATGTATTCAGCCCTTTTAATGCTAGAGAGGTATTGAACACGTTTGCAAAGTATTGCATTGGGTACGCCTGCTCCAATTGATCATAGCATTTGGGCCATACAGAGTGTTATTTCAATACTGTCAGAGTTGTAGTACAAGAGTAATTGATTGATAAAGTATCCCCCTCCCTCCCCTTTTACTGATGTAACACTGCTCACTTCAGAGCAGCAAGACTGTCCAGATGGATCGCAGAGAGGGGCAATATTCAGTGATCACAAGGAAAAATCTGTCAAGGGGGCAGGGCTTTCCTTATGATGAGCAGAGGGTGAAGTGTGGGTCAGCGCGATCAAAAAAGGAAGGAGAAAAATTGCATACTAAGTGTAGTATGTATTGGAATATTTCAATATAGTACAGATGTATCACAAATCACTTGTATATAGTATGCGGATATAAATAATGTCAGATAAATGCTACCTAGTTCACTCTATTCCCTCCCCCCATATTTTTAGGATAACTGTCTTTTTCACATGCACAGATACAAATAGAGCCATTGGTCACTGGCTTACACACCTGACCAAATATACATCCCAAGTGTAGGTATAAGGCAATATAGGGGTTGTGCACAGGTAATACCCCCCACTATCTCTCCTTTTTCTTATGTTCACAGTAAGAAGATTGTCCCTTGCTGTGACCTGTCCGGTCAAGAGACCAGATTCCACATCTGAGGTGAGCAGTGTTACACTAGGTAAAAGGGGTGGGAGGGGATACTTTATCATTCAATTACTCTTGTACTAACCCTACTCAACGTCAGACTGAGCTCTGCAGCTTCCGTCCGCTGGGAAAAACAGGGTCATGATCTGCACGGTAAGATTGGATGTGGAGCTGTAGGGGGCTCGGATTCAGTGGCGTATAACAGGCGGACTTCAGTGTGAGGTCGAAAAATAAACCAACTATATAAATAACGAGACTTAACTGCTTGAAAGAGAGAAGTGTAACACATTGTGAAGAACACGTTTTTAAAATGGATCTCTCACCTACAGATATATAATGCTCATTACCAAACTATAATAGCGCTCTATGAGATAGGAGTTAAGTCTCTATTAGATCTAGAAAAGAATAAATTGTTATATATTGGCTACACACCTTGCTAGGCTACTAGCCACAATATCACCAAGTACCCCTATGTAATGAAATAAAAGGATAAAAAGGAAAAATAATGTCTGCTCAATATCACTTCAGACAGAGAGCTAGGTATATATAATTATATTTGGATCTGAAGTAATCTCCACAATATGCAATGCCCTCTCAATGTCACTACCGGCAAAGAGTATGGGAATGCATTTGAGAGTCTATAAGAGTCTTTTACTCCTCCGCTGTTCTTGTATCATGCAAGACTGTGACAATGTATCTCTTCTTTCTCCACTAATCAGACTGTAGCAATGCTGCTCATTTGATGGCTTCTTGCGACCACCACCCTCACGGGATCTGCATGCATAAACAATATAGAGCGCAAACAAGCACAATCTAAAAGTGGAGTTTTTATTTTTTTCGTCCAACTTCAACAGTTTAAAACGCACGTACAAAAGTATAAAAAACACAGGCTTATCTCTAACAGCGATCCTGTCGCTGATGCAGGATTGTCAATCCTTCTCCTCCGTGCCCCCTGCGTGTCCTTAATCTCCAAGGCACTTCTATTGTTTTCAGGAATACACCTCCTTTCTCTTTCGAACCAGCACCAACCAGAATCGCTACTGCTACGCCGAATCTCGGCCGTAGCAAACATCACCAGCAACAATACTCCAGTGATTAAAAACAACATATAGTTCTAGCCAACGCGTATCGCGGGCTTCTCTGTCCGCTTCCTCAGGGCTTACAGGCTCTATCATTTCTCCGGTTTAAATGGACTTGCATCACATCCGGTAAGTGATGCGAAGTCCCCCAACGGAGTTTGACTTTAATCCTTTGTAACCCCATTACCATTATCTATATTACACTTCCAAATAAAAACCATTTACAATCCCTATTACAATACTTATAAACTTGGTAATACACTCTCTAATCACCTATAACTCTATATTCACATAATAATAGGTGATTTTCAATTTAATATTACTAAAATCGAATAGAATAAAATAGAATCAAAATACTCAAAACGAGGTAATTCACTTGTATCATAAACTTATACATGGTTCTTTTTCTTACTCTTATCCATGGGATCATTGAGAGGGGAAGAGAGACGATGGCGATGGATTATAAAATATTAAGGTCTAATAGATCAAGACTTTTTGATTTAACACAAGAAAGGGTAGTATACAAATCACAAGTTGACCCTATTAACCTGTATAGGTCTTTGGAAAAATGTTTAGAAAAGGAGACCAGAGATTGGTATGACCTAATATCTCTGGAGAATTATTTAAAACAGGATATAATCCCAAGAGGTTTATGTATATATAAGAATCCTACATTCGAGACTGAGGACATTGAGTTCCTTACAGATTGGGAACAGATTCCTGAGGAATGTTCCAAAAAATTAATTAAGCTCTTAATAAAATATAGAGAGGAGAGTCTAGATAAGACACGCCAGGAGATTGATGGAATTGAAAAGAGATTGAAAGATATTGAGATTACTGAAACAACAAAGAAGTTACAAGATAACATTTCCAAAAAGATTAATAACTTAGAGCAAAATATTATTCATACTAAAAAGAAAAAATTTCAGAGAGATCAGGTAGAACAGAAATCTAGACAGGGAGGATTATTAAGGAATTTCTTGAAGAGAGGAGAAGTGAATAGAAGTATATCTAGATACTCATACAACCATAGTGAAAATGCTCGACAAGCTACAGAAAGAGAGAGTACCTCCACAATAAAAGTGAAAAAGGGGGAGAGGATCACATTTCCTAGAGATAGAAGAACTGGAAGGTTCCAAGATATAGTGTATTATCCTGAGGGGAGCGTATACTTGACCAAACAAAAGAATAGCAAAAACATGCAAGTTCCAGCTGAGAAGGAAAAGAGAATCATACAAGATCCAATTATTGAAGTAGAGTCTTTGGAGGAAGTACCTGGATGCTCTTGTTCTTTTTTGGAGGAAGGTTGGTCAGGAGTTCCCCGTTTAAAGCAGATACAGATAGAAAGAGAGAGTATACAGAAAGGAAAGAAAAGATCCATAAGACAAGAAGGGGATGTAGAGGAGGACGAGGGAGAGATTCAAGGAAACGTAGCGAAAGTATTAAGAAAGGAGTAAATAAAGGTTGTAGTGAGGGAGGAATATTCAATTTGTCTTCGAGGGACGTTACAGGGGATGAAGCACAAGTATTAGCGAAAGGTTTATCTTTTGCTCCGGTACAACAGCCTAATCCGTTTGAAACGTTCATTGATGCAAAGAAATATATTAGATCTTTAACGGTAAAACGTTTTTATTTGAACAAAGAGACAGAAATACAGACACAAATAAGTACTAATTCCATAGCGGATATATACGGGATTAGAAGATTGGAGGCACTAGACGATGATTATAACTTGGTAGAATGTACTCCTATATTGAGTGGATCCAAGAAAAAAATCTAGTTTTTATCCGGTACAACAACAAGGAGAATATGTTAAAGTATTCGAAAAATTTATTATGAAAGATATAGAAAAAATGTGTCAGAGATAAAAAGGTCCAGTACAATCTGGATTTAAGAGAGCAAGAAGCATTAAAAGTATTGAAGGAAGATCAAGACATTGTAATCAGACAAGCGGATAAGGGGGGGGGGGTATATGCATATTAGACATGGAAGATTATATAAAGGAGGCGCAGAGATTGCTGTCAGATCAAGGTACATATTTAAGATTAAATAGTAACCCCAGAAGGAAGTACTTAGAAGAATTACGAAGGTTACTAATAAGAGCAAAGACTGATGGTATAGTGACTAAAGATGAGTTTGATTTTCTGTATAATGAGAATAGTAAAATACCTATTTTTTATTATCTTCCAAAGTTACATAAAGACCCGAAAAGACCTCCGGGCAGTCCAATAGTATCAGGGATCGGTTCCTTGACAGATAATTTGTCTAAATACATAGATATGTACCTACAACCGCTTGTATCCCTGTTGCCCTCATATTTGAGAGATACAGTACAGGTGATTAAATGTTTAGAGGAAGTAGAATGGAAGGAAACGTATAGGTGGTTAACTTGTGATGTTTCCTCGTTATATACTGTTATCCCACATGAAGAAGGGGTACGGGCAATTAAATACTTTTTAGAAAATGATGGAGTAGTACCGGATATACAGATACAATTTTTGGCTGATGCTGTGTCTTTTGTGTTAGGGCACAATTATTTCTTATTTCACGATGATATTTACAGTCAAATTACAGGTACAGCAATGGGGTGTGCATTTGCCCCATCGTTTGCAAACTTATACATGGGTAGATGGGAAGCAGAGGCTATTTGGAATAATAATCCATTTTTTAAGCATATAGTGTTTTATAAGAGATACATAGATGATATTTTGATGATATGGGAAGGGACTGAACAGGATTTACAAGAATTTTATGGATATATAAATAACAATAAATTCAATCTATCATTTACGATTAAGACAGATGCAGAAAAAAATAGGATTTTAGTCTTACCTGTTAAATCCTTTTCACTTAGTCCATACAGGTCACTGGTACCATGGGATGTGTAGTCCCCTTTAATAGGCAGGAACAATTATGCAAATAATTTGCAAGGGGCGGAGCCTCCCCTCTTACATAAGCCACCTGCTGGCCAGAGCCACCCATATTGATTTGAGACCCTAAAACTGACCGCAGGAAAGCAAAAAGAAAGACTCCTGTGAGCATGCCCGAACGGTCTCCCACTGAATGCCACAGGAGAGCCAAGACTGGTCCCTTGACAGGGTGGGAGACCAGTGACCTGTATGGACTAAGTGAAAAGGATTTAACAGGTAAGACTAAAATCCTATTTTCACTGTCGTCCAATACAGGTCACTGGTACCATGGGATGTACAAACATTGAGCTGATCCAGAGGCGGGAAGCAAGGCAAGGACCAGGCGCAAGGCCTAAGTCACTAGAACTGTTATAACCAGTTGATAACATAGCCCAAACTGTAAGTGTCAACGGACACCAACCAAGGGAACAATCCCTGAACTAAACACAGCACACAGAACACGAGCCAACCAGGCTCAACAGTAAGGAAGCACTAAGGATCACAGAGCGGAAGACCTACACAGGCAAGACTGCCTCCAGGACCTTCCTTCCAAAACTGGCGTCAGCCGATGCCAGTACATCAACTCGGTAGTGCTTTGAAAAAGTGTGCACAGAGGACCAAGTGGCCGCTCTGCACAGTTGATCAGCAGAAGCTTGATTCTTGTAGGCCCAAGATGCCCCAATAGATCTGGTGGAATGGGCAGTCACCCTGAAGGGAACATGCTTATTCCTCAACTTATAGGCTTCACGGACGGTAGCCTTAATCCAAGAGGCAATGGTAACTTTGGAAGCCGGTCTTCCTGCCCTAGGCCCCTCAGGAATGACGAATAGAGCGTCAGACTTCCTGATAGATTCGGTGCGGTGAACATAAAACTTGAGGCAACGCACCACATCCAACAAATGGAGATCTCTTTCCTTGTCAGATGAAGGATTAGGGCAGAAAGAGGGAACCACAATCTCTTGATTGATGTGAAACTCAGACACAACCTTGGGTAAGAATTCCTTGGTAGTGCGAAGCACAGCCTTATCCTTGTGGAACACCAGGTAAGGAGGTTTACAAGACAAGGCCTGTAACTCTGCCACCCGGCGTACTGACACAATAGCCAAAAGGAAGGCCATCTTCCAAGTCACAAGACGTAATGGAATGGAAGCCAAGGATTCAAACGGTGGTCGCTGAAGAACTCCCAGCACCAAATTGAGGTCCCACTGGGGAGCAGGACTCTTGAAGGCAGGTCGAACATGAGTCACACCTTGGAAGAAGACTTTCACATCAGGAAGGATGGCAATCCGTTCCTGGAAAAACACAGACAAGGCAGAGGTCTGAACTTTGAGGGAACTCAGACTGAGCCCCTTGTCCACACCGTCCTGCAAGAAGGCCAGGACAGTGGGAAGATGGAAGTCAAGAGACAACTGCTTGTCAGAGCACCATGTCACGAAAGTTGACCAAATGCAATGATAGATCTTGGAAGACACAGGCTTACGAGCACTGAGCATCGTCGACACCACAGAAGGAGAAAAGCCTTTCTTAGCTAGAATCGAGGATTCAACCGCCATGCCATCAAACGGAGAGAGTGAACATCCTCTTTCCACAGATACCCCTGAAGAAGCAGGTCCGGATGGGCTGGAAGTGGGATTGGATCCTTCACTGACATGGCCATCAATTCCGGAAACCAGGACTGGCGAGGCCAGTTTGGAGCAATCAGGATGACAGGACAACGTTCTCTCTTCAACTTCTGAATAACTCTGATCAATAGAGGAAGAGGGGGGAAGATGTAAGCCAGGGAGAAGTCCCAAGGGATCGACAAGGCATCCACTGCTAGAGCAAGGGAGTCCCTCAGTCGGGAGCAAAACACCGGAACCTTCCTGTTGTGTCTGGTAGCCATCAGATCCACCACTGGCATCCCCCACCGTTGAGTGAGCATGTGAAACACCTCTGGGTGAAGAGCCCATTCTCCGCTGTCGACGGTGTGACGACTGAGGAAGTCTGCCATGACGTTGTCCACACCTGGAATATGAACTGCAGATATGACAGGCACGTGATCTTCTGCCCAAGACAGAATATCCTTGACCTCCCACCAGGCGGAACCGCGTCTTGTGCCGCCTTGCCTGTTGATGTAAGCCACCGCCGTGGCGTTGTCGGACTCTACTCTGACTGGAAGACCGGTCAATTGAGACTCCCAGTACCTCAGGGCTAGCCGGACAGCTCGAAGTTCCAGAACATTGATGGAGAGCATGGATTCCTCCAGACCCCATTTCCCCTGAGCACTGAAGCGACCCCAGACTGCACCCCAGCCCCGAAGGCTGGCATCCGTTGTGACTGTGGTCCAAAGAGGAGCTAGAAAGGATTTCCCTTTCAAGAGATGAGAGAGATCTAACCACCAGTGCAGACTCGACTCGACATGAGGAGGAAGAGAAACAGACAGATGTTGATGATCTGGATGATTCCTGCACGTCTGGATCACAAATCTCTGAAGATCCCTGGAGTGGGCCATGGCAAATGGTACTGCTTCGATCGTGGAAATGAACTTCCCCACTAATGACGACAACTTCGGAACTGGAATTTCGTCCATGTCCAGAATCCCAGCCACTCTGATGGCTATCTGGTGAGCCACGTCCTCTGGAAGAAACACCATGCATTGGCGAGTGTCGAACAGGAGACCCAGGAACAGAAGCCTCTGAGAAGGAATCAAGTCCGACTTGTCCAGATTCAGGATCCAGCCGTGACGGTTCAGGGTGTGCATGCCCCTCTGCAACTGCTGGTGGAGAAGCTCCGCTGAGGAGGCCTTCAGTAGGAGATCGTCCATGTAGGGAGTCACTCTGATCCCATCCTGATGGAGCACCGCTATCAAGGAGCCCAGCACCCGCTGGAAGACTTGAGGAGCTGTAGTCAGTCCAAAGGGGGGCGCTGTAAATTGAAAGTGTCCCCTGTGGCAGGCAATCCTGAGATACTTCCTGCTCTCTGGATGAATAGGGATGTGAAGATAAGCATCCTGAAGATCCAGGGAGGCAAGGAACTCCCCTGGAGACATTGCTGCAATCACAGAGCGCAGGGACTCCTGGCGGAAGTGGGAAGTCACCACATAGGCATTGAGATCCAAGATAGGACGGGCCCCTCCGTCCTTTTTGGCTACCACAAACAGGTTGGAGTAAAATCCTGAACCTGTGTCCTCCTGAGGAACCGCCTCCAGAACCTCCTTGTCCAAGAGATCCTGAATAGCGTCGTCTAACAGACGCCTTTTTGTGGGTTCCTGAGAAGGACGAGTAAAATGGAACCGAAAAGGAGGAAGGGAAGAGAAAGGGATCCTGTATCCCTCGGACACCACCTGAAGAACCCATGGGTCCGCCACTGACTGCTCCCAAATCCGGCGAAAGATGCGGAGACGACCGCCTACAGCCGGATGCGGACCCGGGTTCGGCGAGTCATGCCGAAGCAGTCTTGGAGGTCTTGGCCTTGGGGGCAACCTTGGGCTTCCAGGACTGTTTGGGCTTGGAGGAGGAGCGCGTAGTAGGAGGACCCGCTTGGGCCGAGGAGCGTGTCTCAGTCTGAAAGGAACGAAAGGACCGATTGCGTTTGGCTGGAAACTTTTTCTTAAAGACTGAAGGTAGAAGAGTACTTTTACCGCCAGTAGCCTCACTAATCATTTCTTTGAGTTCAGACCCAAAAAGCAAGTTCCCCTGAAAGGGCAATGAAAGCAAGGCTTTCTTAGAGGCTGTATCAGCAGACCAAATTTTCAGCCAAAGAGCGCGTCTGGCCACCACAGAAGAAGTGGAGGCCCTCGCCATCATGCGCACAGCATCAAAAGCAGCGTCAGCAACATAGTTCTGAGCTTCAGTGATATTAGCAAGAAGCTGCAACTGTTCAGACACAGGCGCATCCTGGCGAACCGCTTCAGTCAGTCGCTCAGTCCAGGCCGCAATAGCTCTATTAACCCATGCCACAGCAAAGGTGGGGCGCATGGCTGTGCCAATAGAGGCAAAAATAGACTTAAGAGAAAGCTCTAATTTCTTATCCGTCCAGTCCTGCAAGGCAGAGGCATCTGAGACAGCCAAAGCAGTAGATTTGGACAGTCTAGACACAGGAGCATCCACCTTGGGAGGATGAACCCATTTTGCCAGTTCCGCCTCAGGAAAAGGGTAAAGCTTGGCAAACTTTTTGGAGACAGAGGAAGACCTATCAGGATTTTTCCATGCCTCAGATACTAGACGGGCAAGAGTAGGGTTAGTTGGAAAACAAACAACAGATTTAGATGGCTTTTTCTGAAAAACATCAGTAGGATCATAAGTGGATTCCTGAGTCAGAGGAAGGTTGAGCGTATTCAGAACCGCTCTGATCAGACCCTCAGCCGAAACTTCAGGGTCACACTCATAGGGGTCCCCAATGGACCTGTTAGATTCAATAACAGTACATTCCTCAGCATCAGAATCCTGTAAAAGTTCTTCTTCAGAAGAATCAGTGATATCAGGAACTCCCTGTGGCTTAGGCAGGGAGGTCCTGATAGTAGAGGGGGTCTGCCAGACCTGGAGAGCCCCCTGTACCTGAGAGGGAAAGAGTTGAAGCGTGGATCTGAGATCCCTAGTGGCAGCCTTAAACTCCCTCACCCAAGATGGCTCAATAGCGTAGCTGGAAGGCCCAGGGTTGCTATCTTTATTAGTACAATTAGGGCATAGATCCCCCACATTATCGCTATCCAGCCCAATGTGGCAAGAGGAGCAAAACGCCATGGGGGTAGCAGACCCCCCATCCTCCTTAGACTTGGGTCTAGCCCCTAGCTCCAGTGAAGTAGACATGCTCACAGCGTCAATATACCCCACCAGGAACACTATCACCCAGAAAAGTGTTAAAGATTAAAGTTTCACCCCAGAAATGGTCTAAAACGGACTTATCTGGCCAGCGAAGGGTTAATCTGTTGAGGAGAGAGAAGGCCCGGTCCCTGCTCAGTGTACTTGCATAGGGAAAAGTGAAAAAAGATGGCCGCCGTCATAGCTGCCAATCAAAAACGGGCGCGAAGCAAGCGCTCATGGGAAATGTAGTTTTTCCCATTACAAGTACCCAAACAGTGCCCGAAGCCCCCCTGAACCCCCAAAAGTAATAAAACACCAACCGGATGATAGGGCAGGAGCCTAGCATTAAAATGAGCCCTCTCTGAAGTTGCTGTGACAAGCGGTTCCAGAGATATGTCCCACACTGTGATTTCCCATAGAGAGTAAAGGAGCCATGCGTCTGAGCGGGAACGCTGCGCTTAAAGGCGCAGTACACAATTTTCACAAAAGTTTAGTAAAAGTTTAAAAAGTGCCCAAACAAGCATGAAACACATGAGAATCATAAATAAATGAATACCCAATGCTCCAAAACTCAGAGAATAACACAGAAATTGCATAAAACAGTAATAATGCAATAAAAACACCCTATGAGTGCTGGAGTGTATTAAAACTCCCAAATACAAGCCCATCAAAGGGACACTGTGGGGACAAGTGGACCTTCAGCACTCAATGGGTGACTCACCTTCCTCGCAGACTTCTGTCTTCAGGTGACCATGATAGGGAGGGAAAGAACCAGAGGTAAATTCCCCAACAGGGGAGCTGCTTAACACAAGCTGTCCCCTCTTCAGGTATAGGTCCACAGAAATCCCTGGAAGCTGCACTAGCCACTTCGGGTGAGAGCATTCGCAGCCATGGTCACCCTCCTAATGGTGGTATTCCATATTTGAAGAAAATAATAAACTCTAAGAAGCATAGCTGTTCTCTGCCTGGTGTTGCAAGCACACCAGGAACAAATCAATATGGGTGGCTCTGGCCAGCAGGTGGCTTATGTAAGAGGGGAGGCTCCGCCCCTTGCAAATTATTTGCATAATTGTTCCTGCCTATTAAAGGGGACTACACATCCCATGGTACCAGTGACCTGTATTGGACGACAGTGAAATAGAATTTTTAGATTTGAATTTATGTAGAGAGGGTGCAGATATATATACAAAGAATTTCAGAAAGGCCGTAGATAGTAATGGATATCTACATTTTGAAAGTGGACATCATAGGAGATGGAAAGAGAATATCCCCTACGGACAGTTACGGAGAGTGAGGAGAAACTGTAGTAAAGAGGAGGATTTTAAGCAAGAAGCACTGGTGGTGAGAAATAAATTTCTTGCAAAGGGGTATAACAGTCAATTGTTAGATAAAGCAGAAGATAAGATAAAAAATGTACTGAGAAGTGAACTTATAAAATATAAAGAAAAAAGGAGAAGTACAGAGAAGTGGTTCCCCTTTTTTACTACAACTTTTAACCAAAAAGCCCCCCAAATAGAAATATTTTTGAAAAAACACTGGCATATATTGAAAGAGGACCCTATATTGGGTCCAGTGGTAGGAGAAAGACCAAAGGTCTCATATAGGCGCAACATAAATATTAAACAGCTAGCTGCGCCAAGTGATACCTTTAAGAAATGTAATATAAAGAAGAGAGAGGCTAGTGAAAATAGAAGCCAGTTTTTAGGCAAAGGAATGTATAAGCGTGGCAGGAGGGGATGTGTGACATGTATACACTACCCCTTTAAAAAGGAGGAACAAAAGTATGTGTTTGTATCTACGGTTACAGGCAAGAAATATCAGGTAAAACAGTTTCTCAATTGTAATTCAGAGTTTGAAGTGTATCTCCTTGCGTGCAAGTGTGGTAAACAGTACGTAGGGAGGACTAAGCGTAAAGTGGGGGTTAGATTTGGGGAACACTTAAGGAACATCAAGAATAAAATTGATACTCATAGCGTTCCTAGACACTTTCTTGATTCTCCAGAATGTAGAGAGGAAGAGATGACGGTAATGGCAATAGAGCAAGTAAAAATAGATAGAAGAGGAGGAGATAGGCTACTAAAGTTAAGACAGAGAGAGACTTTCTGGATATATTTGTTAAAAACCCTACAGCCAGAGGGTTTGAACGTGGATTTAGGTTTGGCAGCGTTCATCTGATTTTTTAATATATTTATTGGTGGTGTTTTATGTGGAGAACGCTTGAAGTCCACAGACATACCACAGGCTGAGTAGGGTAAATAGTATGAGATTTCAGTTCAGTTTATAGATTAGTATATCAATGATCCCATGGATAAGAGTAAGAACAAGAACCATGTATAAGTTTATGATACAAGTGAATTACCTCGTTTTGAGTATTTTGATTGTATTTTATTCTATTCGATTTTAGTAATATTAAATTGAAAATCACCTATTATTATGTGAATATAGAGTTATAGGTGATTAGAGAGTGTATTACCAAGTTTATAAGTATTGTAATAGGGATTGTAAATGTTTTTATTTGGAAGTGTAATACAGATAATAGTAATGGTGTTACAAAGGGTTAAAGTCAAACTCCGTTGGGGGACTTCGCATCACACTTACCGGATGTGATGCGAGTCCATTTAAACCGGAGAAATGATGGAGCCTGTAAGCCCTCAGGAAGCGGACAGAGAAGCCCGCGATACGCGTTGGCTAGAACTATATGTTGTTTTTAATCAATCACTGGAGTATTGTTGCTGGTGATGTTTGCTACGGCCGAGATTCGGCGTAGCAATAGCTATTCTGGTTGGTGCTGGTTGGAAAGAGAAAGGAGGTGTATTCCTGAAAACAATAGACGTGCCTTGGAGATTAAGGACACGCAGGGGGCACGGAGGAGAAGGATTGACAATCCTGCATCAGCGACAGGATCGCTGTGAGAGATAAGTCTGTGGTTTTTTTTTTATACTTTTGTATGTGCGTTTTAAACTGTTGAAGTTGGACGAAAAAATAAAAACTCCACTTTTAGATTGAGCATTATATAAACAATATAGAGCGCAAACAAGCACATTCGTTAGAGCATTTATCAAAGAGATTGAAAACGTTCATTTAAAAAAAACAACAACAAAAAAAACAAACAAACAGTTATATGCGCAAAAATTAACTTTTAAAAAGTATCAGTCAGCCTACTTCCGGATTGCAGAACCTTGTCGACCGGAGGCAGCTCCCGTCCCACTACCCATCATCCACTGATGAATGATCCGGTCTGTCATTAAGCTGGAGCAATCTCATTGGATAGATATCAATCTCTGCCAATGAGATCACTCCAGATTAGAGAAAGAAAGCCTCAGTCATTGGAGGATGCTACAGTTTGAGAGATATTCACAAAGTTCCCCCCTCCTTCCCCTTCTCCTGACGTCAGCGTCTAGCTGACAGCAGGAGATCCCAGTCCTGGGACCAGCCTGCGGCTCTGCAAGAATTACTTCATTGGATAGGTCTACAAAGTGTGCCTGGTTTGCAAACACACTTTGTAGACTGTTCCCATGAAGTAGTTATTTTCTAATAATGGGATTTCGGCTCTGCTGTAGAGCCTCATCGTGTCGGCTGACACGGATCTCCTTCTGTCAGCTTTACAGCTGACATCACGAGAAGGGGAGGGAGGAGGGAACTTTGATTGCCAATATCTCTCAAACCATAGCTGTTTGAGAGATGGGGTTTGTGGGAATGAGTTTTTTTAGCTTCTACAAATCTATTAAGCATTTTTTTGGGACATTAACAACACTAACTAAGCAGGACTTCTTCAAAACAACAGTCTGTTATTTCTATTTACGGGTTTGTTTGCATTTGATACCAGTTTTAGGATCCCACTAGATTCATTTTCAGTCTGATAACATGTCCCTTACTAGACATTCAGGAGTATCCAGGCCCATTATGTACAGGGAGGTGGTGTGCCATAGAGGCAGACTTCACAGATCACGATATAAATTAATCTGCAGATATAATTCAAAAACATGCAGATCAATAGGCCTGACTGCTGGGTACAGGACACCTAACTAGTAAGGCAACATGTTAAATACCTCTGGTGCTCAGAGGGTTAACGCACTGAATACCCCACTGGCTCACAAAGGGTTTAATTAAGAGACACATTCCTAGGTTATACAGTAGTTTGCCTTAATCATTTGAGTGCCATTGGGGTATGCAACGCTACTTCAGGGCCACACGTGCGCAACCAACACGCGCACGCACATCACTCATGGTGATATACAGGAAGAAAATAGGGCAAACCATCTGCACCAACCAGGGGTAGTTTAAAAAAAAAAATAATAAAAAAAAAAATACTCCATTCATTTAAATGGGAATCTTTGCCCCTTGAAAGAGTTCTCAAGGGCACTACTACACAAGGCTTTTGAGACATCTCTAGCATTCGAGGGGTTAAAGGTCATTTTTGAACGAATGGGAAATTCCCCACCCCACTGGCACAGTTGGTTTGCTCCAGAATTGCACCAGTTTGCTTTTATACACAAGGGCGTGTGAATGATTGCCGCAAGTTTTGCCATAGAGGTTAATTATCTCTAATCTTGTTACAGAAAGTCAAACTGGTGTACAGGAGGCTCTGTATGGGAGAGTGTGGGTCACACTAAAGAAGTAGGAATGGAGGAAAAAATAAATACAGGCATCCCGTGAAGTCAGGCAACTAAAATTTTACTTCTGACCCCTAACTTGAGGGAATAATATAATATATACACATACACCACTTCCCTGCCGCAAACAAAGTAAGAAAAAACATAACTACTGGAACGTCTGTAGGGCTCTCAAAGCCATTTATATTCCTGTGCACCCAGAGAAACACTTCTCTATAGAGACATTAAACAGAATGGTGGCTTCAGTAGAAAACTGCAGTAAAACCCGTTTAAACTATAGACAGCGTGGTCACTGCTATGCGAAGAGAGTTCCCATAGATTATAACGCACCAGGACCCTCTGTCTAGAAGAGATCGCTCTCCTCTCCATATAAACCCACTGACAGTGGATTTCCCAGCGCAGGGTTCAATGGAGAGGACAGCAATGCAGCTTCCTCTCCTAAAATCCCAGAGTGAAGTGCTGACATCAGCTAGTCTTGCAGATCTCTCGAATGAAGAGGGATCAGGTGAACTTTGGGAACGGTTCCCCTAGATTATAGTGGTGAGCACATTCCACGTTAGTTTATTAAGCTGCAGCCATTTTGAATTTTGCCCATCTCCCTGCATTACTCAACACAGAAAGCTCTAATTAATTGGGTAGGTGGCTCTAAGTAGGAGTCTGTATTACTTGGGTGCTACTGTACCTTTAAAGGGATAGTAATACTTTGTTTTATCTTTATTTTGTAGGCATTAAAAAAAACATTAAAAGTACGATACAAGTCTTCTCTCTCAAACTTTTATGGTTTGAGAGATATCCACAAGCAAATTTCCCCTCACTGACCAAAACGGTCAAGTCTGCCATCTAGCTGTCAGATTTGGAATCTGGTCCACAGATCAACCAGTGGCTTTTCAGCAGAGCAGAGATCGCAAGATATAAAAATAACTATTTCATTGGAAGGGTCTAAAAAGTGTGCTTGCAAACCAGGCACACTTTCTAGACTATTCGAATGAAGTAGTTCTTCTTATATCTCGTGACCTCGGCTCTGCTGAAGAGCCACGGGCGGTCCGAGGACCAGATTCCAAATCTGACAGCTAGATGGCAGACTTGACCGTTTTGGTCAGTGAGGCGAAATTTGCTTGTGAATCTCTCTCAAACCATAAAGGTTTGAGAGATAAGACTTACATCGTTCTTCATGTTTTTTTAATGCCTACAGAATAAAATAAAGATAAAACAAAGTATTACTATCCCTTTAACCCTTTGAAAGCAAGAGGTATCATCCACAAAAAGGGATTAACTGCTTTTTAAAAGTCTATGCGAAGACTGCTCAACCTGTAGCTCTCCAGCTGTTGATTGTAAGCTGGCTGTTCATCAAGTGAATCACAGATGGAAGGCTTCAGATAGATCACTCCTACTACAGGACCAAATGAGTATGCAAATTAATGATTAATTTCTGCTGACTCACACAACCCCCCCCCCCTCACAGATCATTAAAGTTGTCTCAGTTATCAGTTTACTGCTTGCACCAAATCACCGCTGTAAAGTGCCACTTGCAGTGACAATAATAGGAAAGTTATAAACTAGATACACATTGAGAAACTGGGAACATGAAAAACTTTATCGACTACACCGAAGAACAAACAACCGAGTCTCCAAAGAGGCACACCTGCTGGCTCAGAATATTACGGTTTGGTCTTTGTATTAACTGCGGCAATAAAAAATAAACAACCTCCATCAGATACAATTTTCTAGTGTTTGTTTTCACAGCTCCTGCTACAGGAAAGAATTAACGAAATGTCACTGGGAGATGATCTTGTATCGAAAGCAAAGGCAGATGAGCAGATTCGGCGACATCTTATCTTGTTACAAGCCATTCCTCTTGCTTGCATTTTCAGATAAAAAAATAAATATAACAAAGAACAAAAAAATAATGAAGTAGCTTCATCATTCCCATGGGAAGTTACCATCCAAGGATTCCTCAGTAAGTTATTTTCACACAATGGCATACTGTTCATATAAAAGTTCTCGGATTTTAAAAAAGTCCTCACACAGACATCCTTCTAACCCGATTCGTCCTGTCTCAGTCTGAAAGAGAAGAAAACAGCATAAATAAAAACATGTTGTGACAACCCTCTCCAGAGACTGCATGATATAACAGATGGGTGCAGGGAGCAGAGCACATAAAAATAAGAAGCTGCTAGCAAAAATCAACGGCAATATATAATGAAAACAATGAATCTTTATTCTTACAAAGTATAAAACGATACGTACCTTGACAACATTCTAAAAGTTCAAAACAGTGGAGGAGAGACTTGAGGAATGCACATGTCAAACCAGCAGGTGTATAGATTTGGTCCCTCACAGATCAACGCGTTTCGCGCTGTCAAGGTACGTATCGTTTTATACTTTGCAAGAATAAAGATTCATTGTTTTCATTATATATTGCAGTTGATTTTTGCTAGCGACTTCTTATTTTTGTGCTTGGCCTGGGAGTGTTTGAAGAACACACACACACACACACACACACACACACACACACAGAGCTTGGCTTATCACTGCATGATTTGCCAATCTGGATGAGAATATAATTTATACATTTAGGCACCTGATGGGTTAATAAGACTGTTTGCACGTTGGGTCCTAATACAACAGAAGTAAGAGCTGCTGATTGCCACTATATTGCAGGGAGCCAAGAACCCAGCATCTACTTAGGTGTGCTACAGAGGACTGCATGGGAGCAAGCAGGTGCCCATGACCTAATTTACATACTGGGCACCATTAACTCCACATACAACAATGCCCAGTCCCATACACCGATTCCTGGCAGAGGACAGTCTGTCTTAGCATGTGCAGAGCGAGCACAAGGGGCAGAGGCTTAACTAGAAGCCACCGGGCCCTGGTGCAAGAATTGCCATGGGCCCCCCCGACCACATTGGCCCCCTCATCCACATTGCCCCCATCTCCACATTTCCCCTTTATCTCCAGTCCCTGGTGGTGTAGCGGAGTGTCTTGACAGATCTGTGCCTCCTTCGGCACAGATCTCGAGAACTGAAGCTCCCACTCGCCGCTCTAGTAATGCAGAGGCTGGGAGATGATGTCATCTCCCATCGCTCCGTATTACTAGAGCGGCGCGCCGAGTGGGAGATCAGTTAAGCGACTGTTGCGGGCGAGGGGGTCGCAGGGGGCGGCAGGGCCCCTGGAGTGACGGGCCCCGTCGCAGGTGCGACCGCTGCGACCCCTATTGTTACGCCACTGACAAGGGGGGTGGGCTGAGACAAAGAGAACATAAGATAGGAAAAATAGCAGTTATGTCTTTCCACAGATTAGGAACTGATGCTTTTTTTTTTTTTTTGCACAGTAAATGTACCAATTCGGATTCTCCCTGCTCTGTAAGGCTGATGCATTGCATCAGTATTGTGCTTTTGCAGAGAAAGACAAATGATATTTTTCTGTCTGGAAGTACTGCTGTATATGTACAGCCAGAGGGACCTGAACCTTTTATAAAATTATAAATGGGGTTGGAATTGCTCTATGGACCATATTTTGCCCACCTATCAGAGGAGACTACGGCAGACTGAGTGGAGGAATGAAATAAACAGAATTCCTAATTCAGGTCTACAGATAAAGGCATTTACAGAGATAATTCGAAGGGGGGTATTAGTTAGGACTCACCCTGCGTACAGCCACCATGTTATTGCAGACAAGCACTCCTCCAACGAACTCAGCCTGGATGCCCTCCCGCAAAAGGACTTGTTTGAAATCAGACAATCTTGGTTCATTCATGAAGACAGACTGGTGTCCCGGGACCTTGTAAACAAACAGATGAAAGGTAAGTGCGCAGGAATTCGTGTATATGGGAGCAGTCATTACTTAAAAAGAGCAGGCAGGCAGAGCTGACCCACCTCTTCTCTTAAAAGCAGAATGAAAGAGTCAGTCAGATATACTTCTACTAATCAACCCTTTGAGTGCCAGAGGGGGTACGCAATGCATTGTAATGCATTGCGTACCCCTCTGGCACTCAAAGGATTAAAGGAGCAGTAAACTTTTTTTTTTAATGAAAAAATATATATTGTAGGGATTTTCCTATTGAGTAAAATAAGGGTACTCCTACTGCCAAGAGATTTATATTTCCAGAGTAATTACAGTTTAAACCCATGTTTTTTTTTACATTAGCAGTGCCCTCTGGTGGTCAAATTCTAATTAGATTTCATGTTAAATTCTAATGGAGAGGAAAGTCAGAAAAGTCAGAGACATACAGTTCTCCATAGAATGTGATAGAAACTTCCGAGTCACTTCCTGTCAGAACTATCAGGAAGTAAACACAGTAAATTCACTTCCTGTCAGTTAGAACCATCAGGAAGTAAACACAGTAAATTCACTTCCTGTCAGTTAGAACCATCAGGAAGTAAACACAGTAAATTCATTTCCTGTCAGTTAGAACTATCAGGAAGTAAACACACAGTAAACTCACTTCCTGATTATTTAAACTGCTATAATTTTTGAATAAAACATCTGACAGCGACGGGAGTGACCTTGTTTTATTCAGCAGGAAAAGTTCTGTAAAATGTTTTTTTTTTGTTTTTTTTTATGAAAAGTTTACTGCTCCTTTAATATAAGGGTCACTCCCACTGCGTGAATCGTCTTTATTTTTATGACATTGCAACCTCTTGAGCTTTATGGCTACATTTAATACCCTTCGAGTGCCGTAGGAGTATCCAGCTAATTGGTCTGCACTCAAATGGTTACGCACCAGGTGGTGTGCAATGAACTGTGAACCCCTTCAATCCTTAACCCTTTGAGTGCGAGAGAGGAAACCAATGCGTTCCAACATTGCATACCTCTGGCACTCAGAGTTAAAAGGTTAAAGTGCAGCAGAAAACAAACAGCTATTAGGATTAGATCTGCAATATTTAAAGGGACAGCGACCCTTTATTTTAATCCTATTATACATTTGCAGAATGTGTGAACTCAGATTGTATATCTTTCTTATTGCTTTGGTTTATTCATTTTTACTCTCGTTAGGCTATGGACAGCGAACTCCATGGGTGTGTTTCCAGAGAGTCTTTTCATCAGTTACCCATGAAAGCAGGACACTGGCACTATGTACCACTATTCCTGCGTCTCTGTGGGCCCTGTAGGATATATTTGCCATCTCTGCAGAAAGATCCTTGGAGCTCATTGTCAGTTACATAAGTTTAAACAAAAAAAGGTGACGATGGGGAAATCAGTAATAAGTATAGGTAATTTTACATTACATATTAAGCACTTTTAAGTCAAATCATAGAGTTATTAAAGTGATGGCAATACTTAATTTTAGGTTAATTTTGTAGGTATTAACCCCTTAAGGACCAAGGAAATCTGAGGTGGATTTCACTTAAGGACAAGAGCAATTCTGACCTTTTTGACTATGTCTTTGTTCAACAGTGTTTTCCCTCCAAGTACTTTATTTTACCCAAGAAAATTATATACCGTTTTTTTTACACACAGATAGGGCTTTCTTTTGATACCACACTTATATGGATAGCCCACCGTTTATTTTAGTTAAATTAAAGAAAACTGTGAAAAAACAAAACAAAACAAACAAACAAAAAAAACACTTTTTTTCCCTCTTGGGATTATTTGGGCACAATGGGTTACATTTGTATGGAGATTGCATGAAAGGTATGATCAGTCAGTTATACCTACAAAATGGGCAGTTTTAACTGGGCACTGTCCCTCCTGAGTGAAAATCCCCAAGTCCCTTTTTCGCACCCTATTTTCCCACTCTTTTATTGATTAAACTAGTTGAAGAGTCCGTTACACGGGCCACAGTGCCACTGGCTGCAGGTCGTGGGACTCTGTCCGCAGAGCGGGCAGTCTCTACTGCGCATGACTGCGTTGTTACACATGTTTTAGAGAATTATTATATAGGATTACTATCACTTTAACCCTCTCAGTGCTAGAAGGGAAGCAACACATTGCAAAGCAATGCGTTGCGTACCCCTCTAGCACCGACAGTGTTAGCTTTTTTAATAATGAAAGTACATTTTCATCTAAAAGCCAATTTGCACATAATCCAGTCAGGGGACCGACCAATCAGCCCTCAGCCCTGGACCAGTGCTATGAAGTAGGGAAAAACTGGACAAGTGAGGAAAGTACCAGTCAGGTTTGTGAAGTCTGTCCAGTAGTTCAAACTCTCTGCTACATTAGAATGGTTTAGTCTCAAATGAAACCCAAGTGCAGCCTGACAAATCGGACCCTTTAACTGCATGAAAGCCAGAGGGATCGCAATTATAGTTTACCAGTGCACTTGAGATCTCACTAGCATTTGAGGGCTACCATAGTATATATAATTGGTTCTCAACCCGTGCCCTCAAAGCCCACTAACAGGCCAGGACCTGTGAATTTCCCTGCTAGATGTGTTGATCATGTGTTCAGTCAATTTGATTAACTCATCTGCGCTCTAACAAGGAAACCCTCAAATCCTGGCCTGTTAGTGGGTCCTGAGGGCACGGGTTGGGAAGCACTGGTATAGATCGTAAAAGCATTTCACTGTTACACACATATCCACCAGCAGTTACAGAGCTACATACACTGTCCAGCCTTGTTCTAGAAGTATCCATACACTGACCAGAACAGTAAATCATAAGAAGAACTTTGCAGTTATATTGTGTGTGTATATATTATATATACATTTTTTTGTAATATGCTCCATAAAAAGATTCATAAACTTAACACTTTTGTTGCTGTCCTGCACTTTGTTGCCACTAAAAGCACAGATACTTCTGCACAAACAAAATAAAGGTGCCTGTAGGATTAGTAGTTCTCTCTCCAGAGGTCTCCCAAGCTGTTACCCAAAGGAAGGTAGCCAGATTTTGGATCCAGCTCCTGCCTCCATGGATATACAGCACGCTCAGGCTAGCCTCTTGTGTACTGCATGGCAGATCAGAGAAGGAGTGAGCCGGATGTAATTCACCAGCCTGGGTGTATATCCAGAGGTCAGGCAAGTCTGAGTAATGTCACCAGAAATGATCCACAAAACAAACGGTGGGCTTTTAATAGTCTCTGCTGTGGAAGCCTTTGTACGGATGCAGTTTCAGAACCACTGACTTATGTCAAGAGCTCGCAATAAAGACCTGTCACATGTAAATGATACTGTTTATTATTATTTCATTTAGATGAAAGAGGCGCTGAATGAGGGACTGGACCATAACCAGGGAGCAGAGAACCAGAGTATGACTCCAACACAAGACCTCTCCCACAAGAAGAGATCCTTAGGCTCATCCAGATCACGTTCTATGGAGGGAGGAAAAGGCCTCCAGAAATCTGAGTACCTTCCTTTGGGTATAAGCTTGGGAAACCGCTAACCTTAAAGGGATAGTAATACTTAAAATGGAAAAATTATATATATGTTGTAGGGTTTATCCCTCTGAGTAAAACAAGGGAACGCCCACTGCTGAAAGGTGTTTCATTCAAAAGTTATTCATTTTCAAAGTTGAATTTTTTAGGTGCAATATCACAATGGCCTGAAATTGTACAGTGGCGCTGTTGCTACACAAACCTATGGACAGCTCTGGTTCCGGGACCATAAATCTCCATAGGATGGTGTAGCAACAGCGCCACTGTACAATTTCAGGCCACTGTGATATTGCACCTAAAAAATTCAACTTTGAAAATTAATAACTTTTGAATGAAACACCTTTCAGCAGTGGGAGTACTCTTGTTTTACTCAGGGGGATAAACTCTACAACATATATTTTTTTACATTTTAAGTATTACTATCCCTTTAAAGGCTCCTAGTGCCTTGTTTCTTCTTGGCGCCACTGAACCCACTGTACTTCTCAATGGAACTGAGCTGGTGAACCACTAGTTTAGTTAATAAAACAGACACAGTGAGGGTGATGGACAAAGAAGAGCTGTATTAATTCTGATGCAAAACATCTTCACATTAGGGGAACGAACAAAAATTCACTAACATTTTGCAATGTGTTGGAGAACTCTAGAATTCAAGGTGTTTATTGCTCCATTTAAAAATCAATTAACCCCTTAACGACAGATGACTTACCAGGTACGTCCCGCAGAAACTGTCACTTAGTGACAGAGGACGTACCTGGTAAGTCACGGAAGTCCGCGTCTCCGTGCGGCTGCACGCCGCTCGGAGACTCCGGACTTCTTTGGAAAAAAAAAAAAAAAAAAAAGATGTTCGGAGGGCGTTAAGGTGACAGCCGCGTACGAACGTGGCTGTCACTAAGGGGTTAAAAATCAACAGGAGTGTTTTGAATTCCCGTATGGTCCAGTTGCTTTGCCCCAAAATATCACCAGTGTTTTTTCAGCCTGTGTGTATAAAATGCACAAGATCAATGACAACTGGTACAGATCTGCTTCACAGCAGTAGTATAACAGAGCAGGAGGGTTGCATTGCAATGTACTACACACACCCATCTGTACGCAGGGCTGCACATTTTGGCTAAACTGGCCAAGTAATGTTTCACAAAAACAGCAGCTCCAATTAACCCCTTAAGGAACAACGGTCCCGGGGTGTCTGGTCCTTTAAGGACCAGATAGGAGAGTTCGACATGCCATCTCACGTGACTGATCACGTGGGGAGGCACGTCGAACGAAGGACTGAAAGAGATCGCTCCGGTATTTGAGCGATCAACTTCAGTCCCCAGTATTACTCACCGCGATCCTGCAGGAGCGCGGTGAGTAAAAGTACGTGACGTACCAGGACCGTCACTGGTCCTTAAGTGCCGGACCAGCGTGACGGTCCGGGTACGTCACAGGACGCGAAGGGGTTAATCTTCATAGTATTTGGGCCATATAGAGTGTTATTTCAATACTGTCAGAGTTGTAGTACAAGAGTAATTGAAATATAAAGTATCCCCCTCCCGCCCCTTTTACCTAGTGTAACACTGCTCACCTCAGATGTGGAATCTGGTCTCTTGACCGGAGAGATCACAACAAGGGACAATCTTCTTACTGTGAGAACAATGAAAACCCTGCCCCCTTGACAGGTTTTTCCTTATGATCACTGAAGATTGTCCCTCTCTGCGATCCAGCCAGACAGTCTTGCTGCTCTGAGGTGAGTAGTGTTACATCAATAAAAGGAGTGGGAAAGGGATACTTTATCATTCAATTACTCTTGAACTACAACTCTGACAGTATTGAAATAACAGTCTTCATGGTGCAAATACTATGATGATTAATTGAAGCTGCTTTTATTGAGAAACATTACTATCCCTTTAACAGTACCAGAGAGATTACTGCACTGCACCACAACACTCCAATTGGATTATAGGGCTAGTAAAGTTATACGGATCACCTCGTTGCTTGGTAATGGCTCCAGCGTTGGAATGATTTCACTTTCTTCAGAGAAGTCCTTGTCATCGTCCCCAAACAGGCTTTTTATGGCTTTCTGCTGGGCGATCGTGCTGGCATCCACTGCCGAGCTGTCCACTTGCATCTCAGTGTCCTCCGTTTCCTCTTTTACTTCCCCTTCCTCTAAGATGACTCCTGTGTCCACCTTAGACACCCGCATGTCCAGCACTCCGTCAACCCACGCCAGCTCTGTGTCTTTAGCTTTGCAGAACTTGAGTGAACTGACCAAGGAATCCTTTAGTCTGACCTGGACAAGGAGGATAAACAACAAATTACCAATTAGCCAAGTTTCTAAAGGACCATTTCATCAAGTTCACACTGCAAGAACAAAAATCAATAGGAAGGATCTCATCCGCGCCAGGACACGTGGTGAGAAAAGAAACGTTGGTGCTCGAGGGGCTAAAGAACTAAAAGGTGTGTGTAACACATGTTAACCCCTTAAAGACCAGCCGTGCGCTCACGCGGCCAGCACTTAAGGACCAAGGAGCGCACTGGAAGCCCTAAAATCCATGATGGTTCTGGCAAGTCATGGGTCCTTATGGATCACCAATCCATGACGTGCCAGGACCATCAAGGGTCCTTAAGGGGTTAATGTTTAGGCATTCAGTAGTTAAATCTCTGATACTTCCACCCAGGAGTCCTACAATTTTACTACTGCACATAAATTATGCGGGTATTTTATCTACATCTACGTACAGGAATCCCTCAACTGCCTCCTAATACTATTCATTAACTCCTAAACATGGTTTGTCTCTAAAGTTTGACATTTTTGTCCACCACTGTCTGGTACTATCAGTAGGATAAATGTACGGCCATGTTGTAAGGGTCCCTCCTATGGTCGTCTACGCCTACTTCATTACTATTGGCTGTGCAGTGGGTGTGACATCACAGCAGAAAACAAATCAGCTGCCTTTGGATCTCAGGGCACAATTCTCTGGGGAGAACTCCGTGTGCAGATCAGTACAACAGGGCTATAAGGTTATATAATTACTAGTTGAAGAGCCCGTTACACGGGCCACAGTGCCACTGCCAGCCGGTCGCGGTGCAGTCATGCTCAGTAGAGACTGCCCGCTGCCGCGGATAATACAGAGTTGGATGCTCCTTCGGAGTGCCCCTCTCTGTATCAGCCTCGTCGCAGGCAGTCTCTACTGCACAAGACCGCAGCAGTCTCTACTGCACAAGACCGCAGCAGTCTCTACTGCACAAGACCGCAGCAGTCTCTACTGCACAAGACCGCAGCAGTCTCTACTGCACAAGACCGCAGCAGTCTCTACTGCACAAGACCGCAGCAGTCTCTACTGCACAAGACCGCAGCAGTCTCTACTGAACATGACCGCAGCAGTCTCTACTGAACATGACCGCAGCAGTCTCTACTGAACATGACCGCAGCAGTCTCTACTGCGCATGACTGCGTCATTACACACTTTTTAGGGAATTATTATATAATTATTATAATGCGATGGGACTAATAGTGATTAAAACAGTGAGAGATTCAATGCGGTTTTTCATATTAACAGATTATTCCACCCCAGCGTACCTGGTAAATGTGCGTCTCGCTAGTTGCATCCACAGTTTCGTGCAGTTTTGGGGTGTAAACTTTAATGTCTTTGCCTCCAAATGCTCTACAGGCTTCAGCAAGGTCTTGGCTGGCGTCAGGGGGGCCATGAACAATGACCAGCTGCCGTGGCTTCATCTGATTAATGATCTTTTTGATGGAGTCACCGTCCGAGCGTCCCTCATAGTCAATGTAAGAGACTCTTGCCCTGTAATTAGAGGAGCAGTGAACACTAAGAGGTGGATATGAACAGACACAATATGAGCAAATCAACTACACAGGGAGGAAACCTGTTTATTTAGCACTCTGAGTGCCAGAGGGGTACACAACAAATTGAATGCCTTGCATACCCCTCTAGCAATCATCGGGTTACATAGTAAATTTGGTTGAATAAAGACACAAGTCCATCAAGTTCAACCTTCGCCTCATACCCCAGAGACACGAGGATTATATCGCTTTCCTAGTACCAAATAAGTTAGTGTTTATCAGACCTTCCTGATCTGCCTACTAATAAACAGTATAACTCTATATGTTCCCTTTTGAAAGAAATGTGTCTAATCTTCTCTTAAATGTATCCATTGTATCTGCCATAACCACCTCCTTGGGCAATGAATTCCACAATTTAACAGACCTTACTGTAAAAAAGCCCTTCCTCTGCTGAAGTCTAAACCTCCTTTCCTCTGATCTCAAGGGGTGTCCCCTGGTCACCTGATCAGGCCTTGGAATAAATAGCTCACCACAGAGATCCTTGTCTTGACCTCTCATATACTTGTACAATGTGATAAGGTCTCCTCTTAGTCGTCTTTTCTCTAAAGTAAATAAACCAAGTTTGTCTAGTCGTTCCTCATATGTCAAGTCCTCCATTCCCTTAATTAATTTTGCTGCTCTTCGCTGTACCCTCTCTAGTTCTAGAATATCCTTATTCAGAACTGGTGCCCAAAACTGCACTGCATACTCAAGGTGAGGTCTTACCAATGATTTGTACAATGGCAAAATGATTTTATCCACTCTTGCTTCGACACCTCTTTTTATGCAAGACAGGATTTTGTTTGCCTTTGCTACTGCTGTTTGACACTGGTCACTGTTTCAAAGTTTGTAGCTGACAAGGATACCCAGGTCTTTTTCTAGCAACGAGTCACCTAAAATTATTCCATTAATCTTATAAGTAGCCTGGTAGGCACACATTTTAGACCATTCCAATGAAGGGATTCATGGTAAATAAAGAGATTGCGGCACTTCTCAAGCGCCACAGTGTCGACCGACACAAATCTCCTGCTGACAGCTTTACAGCTGTCAGTAGGGAACGGCGAACTTTAAACGCCCGTATCTCTTAAACCATAGCGGCATTTAGCTCAGCTTTTTAAGCTCTTCTAAATGCAAAAAACTTTTTTTTGGACATTACTAACAAACACTTTAAAGACATCTAATGATATATAAATAAAAATAACGCTGGTCCAGGTGGTTTACTCCAGAATTGCTCTACTGCTGTAAAAGAGATAAAATCTCCTGAAAGAAATAAGGTTATATACATAACATAAATTGGAGTAATTATAGGGTCGACCAACAGAACCCCGAGAGACAAACAATCCCATTGACATGAAATTGGCTTTTAACCCCTCAAATACAGGAAAGGTCTCCGAAGTATTACACACAAATTTTTTTTTTTTTTTGGGGGGGGGGGGGTGCACTAAGGTGTGAAAGAGGAGATAAGGTCTGCAGGGATATCACTTCTTCAATTACTACTTATTCTATGGAGCCAGCGCACCAAGATCTCTCTCCCTCCTGAAACAGCTTAGTGCGGAGGTTCCACAGAATAGCAGGCGAACTGGAGAAGTGATCTCCTGTTTATCACCACTATCACATTAAAGGGATAGTAATACTTCGTTTTAACTTTATTTTATTTTGTAGGCATTAAAAAAACATGAAGAATGATATAAGTCTTATCTCTCAAACCTTTATGGTTTATGAGATATTCACAAGCAAAGTTTCCCCTCCCGCCCCTTTTACCTAGTGTAAGCCATCTCTTCTCAGATGTGGAATCCAGTCCATAGACCAGACAGATAACAGCAGGGGACAATCTTCTTCCTATGAGAACAATGAAAGCCCTTCCCCCCTTGACAAGTTTTTCAGCTTTTTCCCTTATCTTAATTGAAGATTGTCCCTCTCTGCAGTCTACCTGGGCACCTCCCTTCTGATCTGGCTGAACAGGAGGGGGATACTTTGTTTGTGAATATCTCTTAAACCATAAAGGTCTGAGAGATAAGACTTATATTGTTCTTCATGTTTTTTTTAATGCCTACAAAATAAAATAAAGTTAAAACGAAGTATTACTATCCCTTTAAGGGCGAGATGTTCAAAACGTCGTCATAATGAAAAACTTATCGGATCATAAGTTGGTGGTAAAAGGACAATATTTTCAGAAGTAAATCTGTCACGTTTGAATATTCTTCTAAAGAATTAAAAATGACGGTAAGAAGATCTCATTGAACATTGCCGTTAAAAATTCTGATCTTAAAAATTGTCTTTGATTTTTTCTTTGAAGCTAAAATTTTCAAAGAAACAAACTTTTTTTTTGTCTTTGAAACAAAAAATTGCTTCTCAGTACTTTGATTTTTCTTCTCAAAGTTTAGACCTTTGTTATTATGTCGGGAAAAAATTACATTAATCAGAAAAAAAAAACGTTCAAATGAATATTTTTTTTGAAAACACCTTACATTATGACTGAAGATTAAACCACATCCACTTTTAAGACGGCTTTTTCCCTTTGACGGAGATGGCGGAATCTGATGCAAAAACTGACAGAAACATGTCTGAGAATTGACAGATCGTGGTGTAAAAAGTTTTTTTTATTTGGATTACAGACAATTTCAGTTACCACCACTTTCTGAACATCTCGCCCTTAGTGACTCTCCACCCATGTGTTGGTTACCTCTGTGGCAACAAGTGGTTAGAAATTCTAATTAAACCCATGGAAATGTTTATTTAATTCATTTGGTGAATGGCAGATCAAAGTATTTCTTCCCAAAAAAGGGGGTAATTATTTGACCCAAGTCATCCTACCATCCACACCAGTTACACTGTCATTTGGTCCCATAGTCTATCCACACCCCTTGGATGATAGAGATATCTCACATTCGTCAGCCTGGACATGTTGCAGATCGGATAGGACTTACTTGATCTCCATAGACTCCATTGTAGACACACACTTGGTGGGAACATCAGACAGGTCTTGGTCCATTGGTTCATCACCATTTGTTAGACCCGACTCAAGTTTATTCTTTTCATCCTCTGTTGCTTGAAGCTCGGGAACAAGGAAATCCTCAGGTCTAGGGCAAGAAATTTGGTAAAATGTAAAGTTATAATAATCACTAGAGAGAGATTAAAGGGATAGTAATACTTCGTTTTAACTTTATTTTATTTTGTAGGCATTAAAAAAACATGAAGAAGGATATAAGTCTTATCTCTCAAACCTTTACGGTTTGAGAGATATTCACAAGCAAAGTGTCCCCTCCCGCCCCTTTTACCTAGTGTAAGCCACCTCCCCTCAGATGTGGAATCCAGTCCATAGACCAGACAGATAACAGCAGGGACAATCTTCTTCCTATGAGAACAATGAAAGCCCTGCCCCCCTTGACAAGCTTTTCAGGTTTTTCCCTTATCTTAATTGAAGATTGTCCCTCTCTGCAGTCTACCTGGGCACCTCCCTTCTGATCTGGCTGAGCAGTGTTACATCAGTAAAAGGGGCGGGAGTGGGGATACTTTATCATTCAATTACTCTTGTACTACAACTGACAGTATTGATATAACACTCTCCAAAGTCCAAATACTATGATGATTAATTAGAGCTGTTTTTATTATGAAACATTACTATCCCTTTAAGAAGATGCTTCATACAAGTTACTAAAAAAATAACTGTTTAAGGACCAGAAAGGTGTGAAATGCATTGGGCAACCTCTGGTCCTTTAAGGATTGAAGTGAACATGTTACCATAAATTTTGCATCTTTTAAAACTTCATTCATAACTGCGCATGAATCAGGTTATTCAAAAGACAAAGTGATGTAGAGCTTTGGAGATAATCATACTTTTATTTCTGAAAAGTTAGTGTCTCTCTTGTTGCAGCACCATATACTAATTAAAGGGATAGTAATACTTAATAATTACTAATCCCTATATTAAAGTCCTATTAAAAATAAATGTATTGCCCTCAGTGTCATCTCTCAAACCTTTATGGTTTGAGAGATAATCGCACCTAAAGTTGCCCTCTTCCTCCCCCTTCCCCGAAGTCAGCGTTGCAGCTGACTGAAGGGAAATCCGGTCTTATGATCATCAGGCGGCTCTGCAGCAGAGCTGCAATCGTGTCAATAAAATAAATCTTTTAACGGTCTTCTACGTGTGCTTGCAAACCAAGCACAAATCAAGCACACGTAGAAGACCATTTCAGTGAAAGTTTTCTTTTTTCTCAACGTGATTGTGGCTCTGCTGCAGAGCCGCCCGACAGTTGTGCGACTCTCTTCCCTGCAGTCAGCTAGAACGCTGACTATGGGGAAGGGGGAGGGAGAGGGCAACTTTAGGAGCGATTATCTCTCAAACCATAAAGGTATGAAAGATGACACTGGGGGCAATACATTTATTTTTAATAGGACTTTAATATAGGGATTAGTAATACTTAAGTATTACTATCCCTTTAAGGTCTGTGTTGCACTAAGCCAGGAGAGTAACCAACTTTAGGGGGGGGAGCAACGGGTGCAGTTGCACTGGGGCCCAGCATCTGAAAGAGGGCAGCATCTGCCCCAGGGTCCAACAGGTTTTAGATTTGTCTGTGAAAATATTTGTGATGGGGACCCAAAAAAAAAAACTGATGGCACCGGGGCCCTTTAATGACCATTTACACCTCTGCTAAGAGCTTCATTGGCATAAAGATATGTCACATACAATAATCACTAAACAGGAATATCTCAAACTATAAATTTGTTGGTCTGTTTGCCAACATAATTTGGCATCCCCCCACCAGACATGCCACCCTCAATTCAAGGAGACAGATCCATTTTTAGTATAAACAGCGCCACCTTGTGTCCAGAGAGCAAGCCGTTTTACTACTACTATCTTTTTTTTTTTTTTTTTTTTTGCGCATTATGTGGTAGCCTCTCCTACAGTTCTCCATAGAATGATGGAAACATGTACACCTCATTCCCTCAGTTTCACCAATAATAACTTTTGAACAAACCTACTTCACATTTCTCAGCAGGGAAATCCCTGCAATAGGTCAGAAAAAAGCACTTGTTTATCAGCAAAACGGGGAACAATCATGAGGGAAAACAGCCGCGCCATAGGGAACAAATAAAAAAAGCTAATTTAAACGGTGTTTTATCCCCCTTGAAAGCTAGACATGCCAGAATGGGCATTATTTATGTTACTTTGGATGCATTGTGAGCCAGATTTGTTCTTTTGTCTCCACACATATAGCCAAATACATCCCAGGCAATCACTCACTTTATAATCTCCCCGTACTCATCCCACTTAATCCTCTCCTCGGGTGCAGGGAACATGGGGTACGATTTCTTGGCCTGTTTAAAGAAGCTGCCTTTCCTGCTGCCCTCGTTCTTCATCATCAGGTCGTGTTTTGCCTTGTGAGACGTGGGCTGGTCAAGGTCCTCCTCCGTGTCACTGTCATCACTGGAGTCCATGTCAGCTCTGGGTGATCAAGCACAAGACATGTCAGAATCTACAGGACATGGACTGTGCCACAGGGGTTGTACACCAAGGTGAGATATACTCTCCAGTTCCTATGTTATTCTATGGGAGAGATTGAGTTATAGACTACAGGGGAGATGTACTAAGGTGTGATAAAGAGGAGATAACTTCTCCAGTGAGATAAACTCTCCAGTTCCTATGTTATTCTATGGGAGAGATTTAGTTATAGACTACAGGGGAGATGTACTAAGGTGTGATAAAGAGGAGATAACTTCTCCAGTGAGATAAACTCTCCAATCCCTATGTTATTCTATGGGAGAGATTGAGTTATAGACTACAGGGGAGATGTACTAAGGTGTGATAAAGAGGAGATAACGTCTCCAGTGTGATAAACTCTCCAATCCCTATGTTATTCTATGGGAGAGATTGAGTTATAGACTACAGGGAGAGATGTACTAAGGTGTGATAGAGAAAATATAGGAACTGAAAAGTCCCTCTCACTGGAGAAGTTATCTCCTCTTTATCACACCTTAGTACATCTCCTCTGTAGTCTATAACTAAATCTCTCCCATAGAATAACATAGGGACTGGAGAGTTTCTCTCACTGGAGAAGTTATCTCCACCTTATAACACTTTAGTGCATCTCTCCCAAACATGAGGTGCAACAGTTACACTGCTAGACATGTGAAAAACCAGGGGATTAGACAGCAACATTCATGGTTGGAACTCCCCCTGGGCACACATTAGGCAACTATTTAGTGGCACCTGTGAGGGGAGGTCCTCGGCTGTGCTAGCTACTCATGTTACCAAGTGGTGGGCATGACGAGCACAAACCCAATCCACCTGCAACAGAAACCAGCTACTGTTTTAGAAGATGGCTTGTTACACTGCTGTTCTGGTCAGTTTATATACAGCTGTAGTCTTCAGTTTATATACAAGTTTGCACAGTTTATTTTCCTGTTTTTTATTGCTGTAATATCCAATTTCCTTACTAGCTATTTAAAAGGGACATTAAAGGGTTGGTAAGTATTGGGTGATGTTAACGCCTCACACAGTGCTTATGGGAGATTTAGAGTGTCACCTTATAAGTCCACTGTCTGCTGGTTCACCAACACAGGGCTTCTATGGAAAGGATAGGAATGTAACTTCCATAAGTATTGTGTTATGTGATGATATTACCTAGTAATGCAGATCATGGACATCTGAAGGCTGATCAGTGAGTGAAAAGGAGTGTTTGAAGCTATGGGAACTCGTTTCCCATAGCCGTTAGACAACCTGCTTTAATTCCAAACGAGAAGAAATCTAAATAAAGGATCCTAAAAGGCACAAAGCATGAAGTGCAGCAAGGAATAAGGGGACCTTCTGCAATCCACAAAATTATAAACGAGAGAAGATAAACATGTGCCACTTCATATAAATTACTCACTTAAATGCAAAACCCACGAATCTCATACTTTACTACCCACACATTAATGCACTTTCCAAGTTGAGGTTTTGTTGCACAGTTTGGCCAAAATATGATTTAGGTTGCCCGCTATGCCAAGGAACTCCATTTTAGTCAAGTCCTATTCATTATGTTTTACTGCATCACATGGCTTACAGACTGCTTTATTGTAAAAGCACCACAAATGCCCTCATGGCCTAGATCAGAGCTGTTCAAGTCCAGTCTTCAGGGGCCATCAACAGGCTGGGGTGTAAGGATTTCCCTGATTATACACAGGGGAGTCAGTCACAGTGAATATCCACTGATTATACACAGGTGAGTCAGTCACAATGAATGATGCACTGATTACACACAGGTGAGTCAGTCACAATGAATGATGCACTGATTACACACAGGTGAGTCAGTCACAATGAATGATGCACTGATTATACACAGGTGAGTCAGTCACAATGAATGATCCACTGATTACACACAGGTGAGTCAGTCACAATGAATGATCCACTGATTAACTCACCTGTTATTAATCAGGGAAATCCTTACATCCCGGCCTGTTGGTGGCCCCTGAAGACTGAACTTGGACAGCTCTGTTCTAGATAATACAACTTTTCAATCTAGATCAAGTCTCACTCATTTACTCAAGTAACCTGGGAGTGATTACAGGCTCTCAGAGCTCGATCACCATATTACACATATATGACCAAACTATACATCCAAATGTCAACTTGAAGCCAGAGAGCTAATATGTGGGTACAAATATGTGCTATACTAAGGGTTTATGTTGAAGTAATTTTAGCACAGGATTGATTTCTCTATTTTGGTTACAAAGCCACCGTAATTGATTCTTGACTGAATTCATGGACAAACCACCAGGCTGTCGTGCACCCTGGCGGCCGGGCTGCGGATTTCCCCTGCCATCATTTTGAAAATGAAGCGGCTCAGTGACTGGCCACCTACTGCTAGTTGTTAAATGTAGCATAATGTACTGTAAATGTTTGAATGTATATTCAACAGGTAGGCTTCTCCTCAATGGTTACTGCTTGTTGAACAATGCCATGCAGAAGATGATATTTGACAAGGAGGTGGCACTGATGGGTTGCACCTGTTCCCAGCTTCTCACTCCAACTCTCCACTGGCTGGGGAGCCAGTGCAACAAGATTGAATTAGTCTGCCGAGCCCGGGTAATGTAATCAAAACATGCATACAAGGCCGGCAGACTGGATTCGTCAACATAGTCTTGCCCCTTGATCGAAGCGGCAAGATTGAATTATGTTCTTTTTTGTTACTTTGTATGTTTTCACTGTAAAATGTCCCCAAAGAAGCAGTGATCGTTTCGGAACTGAATCTGTATGGTGTCCTTTACTACAGGAAGGGTTTATAGGGTCTTCTGTTCCTAGGAATTCTGCTCTGCGGGACCGGCATCGCTACACTTCTCCAGCCGCTTCACTGAGAGGGAAACCCGGCACAACGGCTAAGGACTCCTGGTGTGTTTAGCTTCAGTTACAGACATTTTGTACATGTGCCCTGTACTTTTAACCCATTGGGTGCCAGACGGGCATGCAACACATTGCAAAACAATGCGTTGCGTACACTTCTGGCACAGAAAGGGTTAATACCTTCAATGCTACAGTTATCCAAACCACAGTGAATAATTCAAGGTGTTGTGTGTGTGCTTGTTGTAGGATAATTGCTGTCCCAGACAAAATAGTGGATTGGGCATGGTTAATGTGCGCAGTGGGAGGGGTTAAACCAAAGACAGGAATAAGGGAACCCAGAATGTACACACAGTTGTGGTCCCTTTATCACTTACTCTTTGGATTGTTCCAGTTTTTTGGCTGCTTCTTTTTTCAGTTTCTCCTTCTCTAAGTATTCTTCCAGCTCTCTCCCTTCCAGCTTCACTCGCTTTCGCAGCTAAATCAATTGAAAGAACACAAATAAATTATTTACAGCTTCATACAGCAGAAAAATGACTATTGTCTGGGACTCTGCAGGCTCTGGACTTCCCAGGAACATGTGGATTCGTGCCTTTGTACAGTGGACTGTGTGCAGCCTCCTTCCTGCCCACTACTGTATTACCGCGCAGCGGACTGTGTGCCGTCTCCTTCCTGCCCACTACTATATTACCGTACAGTGGACTGTGTGCAGCCTCCTTCCTGCCCACTACTGTATTACCGCGCAGCGGACTGTGTGCAGTCTCCTTCCTACTCACTACTGTATTACCGTGCAGTGGACTGTGCGCCGTCCCCTTCCTGCTCACTACTGTATTACCGTACAGTGGACTGTGCGCCGTCCCCTTCCTACTCACTACTGTATCACCGTACAGTGGACTGTGTGCAGTCTCCTTCCTGCCCCCTACTGTATTACAGTACAGTGGACAGTGCGCCGCCTCCTTCCTGCCCCCTACTGTATTACCGCGCAGTGAACTGTGTGCAGTCTCCTTCCTGCCCGCTACTGTATTACTGTACAGTGGACTGTGTGCCGTCTCCTTCCTGCCCCCTACTGTATTACCGTACAGTGGACGGTGTGCCATCTCCTTTCTGCCCACTACTGTATTACCGTACAGTGGACCGTGTGCCGTCTCCTTCCTGCCCACTACTGTATTACCGTACAGTGGACCGTGTGCCGTCTCCTTCCTGCCCACTACTGTATTACCGTACAGTGGACCGTGTGCCATCTCCTTCCTGCCCACTACTGTATTACCGTGCAGTGGACTGTGTGCAGCCTCCTTCCTGCCCACTACTGTATCACCGTACAGTGGACTGTGTGCAGTCTCCTTCCTGCCCCCTACTGTATTACCGCGCGGCGGACTGTGTGCAGCCTCCTTCCTGCCCACTACTGTATTACCGTACAGTGGATTGCGTGCAGCCTCCTTCCTGCCCACTACTGTATTACAGCTCAGTGGACCGTGTGCAGTCTCCTTCCTGCCCACTACTGTATTATTGCGCAGTGGACTGTGTGCCGTCTCCTTCCTGCCCCCTACTGTATTACTGCGCAGTGGACTGTGTGCCGTCTCCTTCCTGCCCCCTACTGTATTACCGCGCAGTGGACTGTGTGCCGTCTCCTTCCTACTCACTACTGTATTACCGCGCAGTGGACTGTGTGCCGTCTCCTTCCTGCCCGCTACTGTATTACCGCGCAGTGGACTGTGTGCCGTCTCCTTCCTGCCCCCTACTGTATTACCGCGCAGTGGACTGTGTGCCGTCTCCTTCCTGCCCACTACTGTATTACTGTGCAGTGGACTGTGTGCAGTCTCCTTCCTGCCCACTACTGTATCACCGTACAGTGGACTGTGTGCAGTCTCCTTCCTGCCCACTACTGTATTACCGCGCGGCGGACTGTGTGCAGCCTCCTTCCTGCCCCCTACTGTATTACCGTACAGTGGACTGTGTGCAGCCTCCTTCCTGCCCACTACTGTATTACTGTACAGTGGACTGTGTGCAGCCTCCTTCCTGCCCACTACTGTATTACCGCTCAGTGGACCGTGTGCAGCCTCCTTTCTGCCCACTACTGTATTACCGCTCAGTGGACCGTGTGCAGTCTCCTTCCTGCCCCACTACTGTATTACCGCACAGTGGACTGTGTGCAGCCTCCTTCCTCCCCACTACTGTATTACCGTACTGCGGACTGTGTGCCGCCTCCTTCCTGCCCACTACTGTATTACTGTGCAGTGGACTGTGTGCAGTCTCCTTCCTGCCCACTACTGTATTACTGTGCAGTGGACTGTGTGCCGCCTCCTTCCTGCCCACTACTGTATTACTGTGCAGTGGACTGTGTGCAGCCTCCTTCCTGCCCACTACTGTATTACCGCGCAGTGGACTGTGTGCCATCTCCTTCCTGCCCACTACTGTATTACTGTGCAGTGGACTGTGTGCAGTCCCATTCCTGCCCCCTACTGTATTACCGTGCAGTGGACCGTGTGCAGCCTCCTTTCTGCCCACTACTGTATTACCGCTCAGTGGACCGTGTGCAGTCTCCTTCCTGCCCCACTACTGTATTACCGCACAGTGGACTGTGTGCAGCCTCCTTCCTCCCCACTACTGTATTACCGTACTGCGGACTGTGTGCCGCCTCCTTCCTGCCCCCTACTGTATTACTGTGCAGCGGACTGTGTGCAGTCTCCTTCCTGCCCACTACTGTATTACTGTGCAGTGGACTGTGTGCCGCCTCCTTCCTGCCCACTACTGTATTACTGTGCAGTGGACTGTGTGCAGCCTCCTTCCTGCCCACTACTGTATTACCGCTCAGTGGACTGTGTGCCATCTCCTTCCTGCCCACTACTGTATTACTGTGCAGTGGACTGTGTGCAGCCTCCTTCCTGCCCACTACTGTATTACCGCTCAGTGGACTGTGTGCCATCTCCTTCCTGCCCCCTACTGTATTACCACGCAGTGGACTGTGTGCCATCTCCTTCCTGCCCACTACTGTATTACTGTGCAGTGGACTGTGTGCAGTCCCCTTCCTGCCCCCTACTGTATTACCGTGCAGTGGACCGTGTGCAGTCTCCTTTCTGCCCAAGAATACAGTATTATTCTTTATTATTATTTATATAGCGCCAACTAATTCCACAGCTCTGTACAATAGGGAATAGACAGATATTAAATAGTACAAATCAAATGTGGAGAACAGAAGGATCAGAGGGCCCCCTGCTGGTGAGAGCTTACAGTCTAGCGGAAGGTAGGTTGGACACAGAAGGAGTAAGTGCTATTGGGTGTAACTGCCTCCTGCCACATGAACTGCCAGTCAGCGGGTGGGAGAGAGAAGTGCTGGTGAGTGCAGTGGTCCAGGGAAGGGGTGGTTCTTGGTGATAGTGTTTATGGAGGCAGTTGATAGACTTCCCTGAAGATGTGAGTTTTCAGGGAACGTCTGAAGATTTACAGTACGATAAACTGTTTTGCCTCCTCTCACTGTACCATTACAGAAAACGGACTGTTCAGTCTCCTTTCTACCCACTGCAACATTACTGTATAGTGGACCATCTACGGTCTCCTTCTTCCCCTTTGTAACATTACTGTACAGTAAATAGTTTTGCCTCCTTTCTCACTGTACCATTACAGAAAGTCCACAGTACAGTAGTATCCTTGCTACCCACTAACGTATTACTGTACAGCGAGTTATCTGCAGTCTCTCCAACCAATGCACAATGGCAAAATTGACATGGACCATTAAGATATTCTGGTCATAGTAACGCCAGTGGAGCGTATTGTTTGATGGAGTTACTTCTTTACAAATATAATTTTTTTTATTTCTTTTTAGACCACATTACAAAATGTCTTCAGTCCTTTGAGTGTCAGAGAGGTATCCAACACGTTTGCAAAGCAATGCATTGGGTACACCTCTGGCACTAAAATGGATGGATAAAAGAAAAACGAGGCCTGAAGCTGCAGTTTCCCTTTAACTCAATGGCCTAATCCTCACCTCTATGTCAATGACTCTCTCTGACGGGTTATCAATCAGGTAGCGGGCGAGGGTGCCTGGGTTGGTTCTGTAAGTGAGAATGATGGAATTTTTGGGATCCTGACACCACTGTATGAAGAGCTCCCTGGAAAAGCCACACTCAAGGTCTGGCTGACTCGCGAGGACCACTTTGGGACTTGGCACACGGGCGAGGTCAGCAAAACCGTGGCATATGGTAAGATGGCGGAACTGAAAGGGGTTGTTCCTCTTGTCTTCAAAACATCTCATTAACTTGTCGCTCATCCACTCCACCTGCAAGACGAGAAGAAATATTTAGCCTTCAGGTTTTATGGAATAAAATCTGCTTCTGTCGGCTGAAGGCCGAAGTCTACGAAAGGGGCGGGGGTCGACTTCAGAACCATATATCTCTCAAACTATACAAGTATGAGAAATCAGACTGGAATCTATAGATTTGTAATAGCTACAATATTAAATCTTGTAAAAATTACTACTATCCCTTTAAGTAAACAAGGGTACTTGGACCACAGAGAAATATTCCATTCAAAAGCTATTTTAGTTCAAGAGATTATATCCTATCCTGTATTATAATAATTTGCTACGATGTTTGTCAGAAGCTGTCATGTGCAGTAGAGACGGCTGCAAGCGCTGCAGTCATGCGCAGTACAGAGTGCCCGCGCCTCAGCCGATAGGGAGCGGGGTGCTCCGAATTCAGACCAAGTGTCCCAGGAAGGTGCACAGAGAGGACTCTGGTCTGAATTCGGAGCGCCCGCCTCCATATCAGCTGCGGAGCGGGCAGCCTCTACTGCACATGACTGCAGTGCCGCCAGTGTTCGCTCCGTGTACAAGGGTTTTAAAACTAGTTTTTAATATTAATCCGCACCAACTGGTGTCATGGCAGAAATCTGCAGTAGCTGCCTATGGAAAATAGCGAGTCTCAGGTTCTTCATAAAGTGTTATCATATAAGCTCTGACCTTTTGAGTCATATTAACACTCAACTAAAGCATCCCCTACAGCAGAGAAAAGCATTTTTTTTCCATAACAATTACTGATTCCTTTAACCCCCTGAGTGCTTGAGAGTTGTGCAAAACATTGCTCTCCTATGCGCTGCACACACTACTAGTTCTTGGAGGGTTGAAGTAACCACTTACCTGAGATTTGGAAAACTCCACCACGTTGTAGCTGACATTATTGAGAAGAGCCAAAGAGTAAACCCCCAAACCAGCATCTTTGGTTCTCCAAATCTGATCGAGCAGCTGTGCCAGCTCCAGCACTCGCCCTGCGGTGTCCACAGCAATCAGCACGTTCCCATCACCTCGCAGAGTTTCCAGAACGTTTGCTACAAAGCAGACAATTATTTAAAGAGGTAAGATAGACATAGGGCCAGATGCACAAAGCAAAAGGTGGTGCAAATCTGGAGCAAACCAATTGCACCATGGGGACATTAAAATTCCATTTGATTTAAATGGGGATTTTAAACTATTGAATGCTAGAGCTCGCCAGCACATTTATATGCTATAGCGCGGTTGGTTTGTACCGAAAACTACACCTTTGTTTGTGTATCTGTCCAATAGTATCACAACGGTCTCCAACAGCAATGGCGCCAGAAGAATCCGACTCAGCTTATTAACTAGGGCAGGTATGGGCAGTGTGGGTCCTCCCATCCTTCCCCACCAACCAATGATTGGTGTTGTAGTCTGGAAGCAGCTGGAGGGACCCACATTACCCAATGCAGAACTAGAGGACTCCTGGACTCAAGAGCTTCCTTTCATCATTAATGCATTGCTGTGTGAATTTTACCACAAAAAAGTTGTAGAAGTCCCCTGATATATGAAAGAGTAAGTTAGTTAGCCCAGAAGAAAAATAACCCCCCTAATAATGAAGGGT